>CAJNIZ010000259.1:56972-107122 GCA_905231905.1 Symbiodinium pilosum | reverse complement strand
CCAAAATAGGGGGACACCAATATGGGCCCCAATGTACTATAATCATCGTAATCAACCGAATATAGACCCCAAGATGCATTAATCTTAGTCCTCATCATGGGAAACTCCCAATAACAGGGCGGCAGGGTGTAGGGTCTGCCAAAAAGTCAGGGGTTCTTGAGAGGATTACAACCTGGTATAGTACAGTGGGGTTTAAATTGGGACCCGGAACGCTGTGTGGCTTTTCACCTGCAATCAGAGCTCCATGTTGATGCCCTAATAAACCGTAAACCCCTTCACCGTGTGGTCACCGCTGGCCATGCGCACAAGGTAATGGTACAGCTGGAGTTGAGTTCCATTTCTGCTCAGCAGGTGGCTGTGCAGGTCATCTCGATGAAGGACCAACACTACTTGAGAATGTGTGCGCATGGAGTAGAGGTTTATTTTGACTTTCCAGAGACGCATGAATTGCTCAATATCAAGAATGCCTACAACTGGTCCTCTTGCTGCAGGACCAAGTGATCCGAGGGTAATGCTGACTAGATTGTGGTTCGAACTTGGATATTTTGTTTTCTCGCCATCTTGTCCTGAAGCATGAGTTATTGCCCAACTTTGGCAAAGGTCCTTGATAGTGATAACATGGTGTTGATGCTGACAGTTGATAGTTGGGTGGAGCGAAGTTGGCAGAGGTATTTGTAGCATTACGGCCACTGCTACCATACCCGTCTGCTGTTGCTACTGCTACTGCTACTGTTGCTGGTAATCCTCTAATTGCTAGTACTATCATTGCCATTGTTTCTGCCAGTGTTAGCCTTTCTTCTCATCTGCACAAACAGATCTGCAAAACATCATGCCAGGCTGCAGGAGGAGCTTGAGGAGACAAAGCAGATGTTTTGGGAGGATTCCGGTCAGCAGCTGAAGAGCGAACTTTCCAGCAGTCTCATGTAGTTGCTCATGCAATGCTGCTAAGGACACTTTGGGTACACGGTAGCACTCGTAGCTACTACGCAGTCACAGCTGTTGTTGGTGTGGGTGGATGCGTAGGTTATGAACTCCTTTCATGCTGCAGTTCTGGTGTTTCAGTCGCGGTGGTAGATCGTACAAGTTGGTGGCCCTCACTTACCCACAAGTTTATATGAATGTTGCTGCAGCGTTTGAGGTGCTGTGAAAGAACCTGCGGATGCCTTGAAGTTTACGGCGGGGCTGGCTCAGTAGTCTTAGCATCCCTTCAGGATATTTCAACACCATGCTAAGATGTTGAAGTTGCTCTCCATGACCAGTGGTCACTGGGATCCCTGCAGTACTTGTAAAAGGATTTCAAGCTGTCAGTTCTTCCTGAATCGCATGGCAGGCGCTTCCAATCGATTCTGATGCTGCCGGGCACCCCGGAATGCGAAAGATCACTGCCCTTTACTGAAAATTCGCGAGGGATAACGCACTTAAAGCAGATCATTAGCTTCATTCAGTGTTCTGAGACTTCCTGCGCTGGAACTTTACAATCAATCCTCAAGAGTGACTCAGATGTGATCCCCCAGGCCCCTTACTAAGGCCATGAGTCCTATAGGGCCACCCAGAGCTCACAGTTCTCAGAAGCTCTCCTATGAGCTATAGTCTAAACTCCTTCAAGGGAGGTTGTATGGAGTATATAGGGGACTACCATAGGGATTATGAAGGGGGATGCCAGGAGTTTAGACTATGGCTCATAACTTCAGTCATGCGTGCTGAGAGCCCGTGCTCTGTGAGTATTGTTCTGGCAGTCCATGGAGCCCAGATGAGAAAGACTATGCCTCATATGGGTGGTTGTCAAAATTCAGGTCCCTCTTTGGATCCCTATCATAGTACGGCACCTAATATTTAGGGTACCCTAAAAGGATCATAATTTTGAAAAGCGCCGGCAGGCCTACATCCCGGCACCAGGCAGCCTGCTGGATCAGCGAATCGCAGACTTCACCAACGGCAGAAGGACATCTCCTTGCACGTTATATGGTAGTTTTTTTTGAATCGGGGGGGCCCCCACCCAACAATACGGTAGTCCTTATTATGAGGACCCCAAAGAGGCACCCCCGGTTTCGAAACCCCGAAAAGAATTTAGTCCGAATTTAACAACAGCTGGGAAACAACAGTGCGTCCCGAACCATCGCAGCTCAGCTAGGAGTATTTTACTTTTCAGCTGGAGGAATCTGGTGCTGTTTACCAGGTTGAAGGAGGAGGCGGGCATTTGCCATAGATTTGCTGTTCTTCCTTGGCCATGGTGCCTGTAGAGTAAAATTGGTGTTCCAAGAGCATGCGGTTGTTTCAAGATCGACATGTTGCGTGTAATCCAAATCCCACGCAGGCCAGTACCTTTTGCACTTCCTCCTAATTTTGCTTTGTGTGCGGGAATCCTGATGCTGTACAGTTGTTCTAACTTGACATGTTAACTGAAACCATTTCAAATGCCACGCAGGTTCGTGCCAAGAGCATGCGATGATCAGAGCATTCATGCTCAAACCATAATTCATCATTAGGGATTATTTCAAATTAGGTACCTCTTAGCGACTGTTCGAAATAACTCCCTTGTTAGGGATTGTTTCAAAATAGAGACTTATTAGGCACTATTTCAAACTGGGGATTAGTCGGTATTATTTCAAATTGGTGACTCATTAGGGACTAGATCAAATTAGGGACTCATTAGGGACTAGTACAAATCAGGGACTGCTTAGGGACTGTTCGAAATCACAGTCTTCTTCGGGTTTATTTCAACGTAGATTGTCATTGACTATTTGAAATTACGGCCTGTTTAAACTCTAGCAAAACCCTCTGCTGCAACGTGCCTGTTCTAATTTCACATCTTGCGTGTACTCGAAATCCCACGAAGGCCGGTAATTTTTGCATTTCCCCTTGATTTTATTCTACGGGCAGTGCTCCAACGCGTACCTAGTAGTTTCCATTTTCTTTTCCATTATCCTTATTTAATTTAACCCTAGATTGTACCCTTATTTTCCCTTTTGTCCCAAGGCCCTGGCATCGCCAAGTGCCTCTGGTTAAGAAAGATTAATGGACTCATGTAGGTTTAGGGGTTTAGGGTTCAGGGTTTCGGATTTATAGACCAATGGAAGCGCTCCCCCTCTCCCCAAGTTGTTGTAGTGATGAGGTCGTCTCAATCATCTTGTGTTCATGAATATAGAACTGCCAATGGCAGCTTGCGAGAAATAGCCAATACCTAAAACTGTTGTAGATATGAATTATCTAGGGATCGTATAGGGGACAATTCTAGGGCCTATTGACAGGGATGCCTACAGTTCATGTACATGTTTGATCTTGCATCCATCTAACACATTGCTGCTGCAGTTTCGGGTTGAGGGTCCCTAAGCCCTGACAGCCTAAAACCCTAAAAACCTAAAAGCCTAAAAGCCTAAAACCCCAAAAGCCTAAAGCCCTTAAACCCCAAACGCCTAAAGCCCTTAAACCCTAGAAGCCTTAAACCCTAGAAGCCTAAAACCCTAACAGCCTAAAACCCTAAAAGCCTAAAACCCTAAAACCCTAAAAGCCTAAAACCCTAAAACCTGGAACCTGCAGGGTTTCTACCTTTTCGGTCGCCTCCTGGTCCAATGCTCCTTGTGTCAACCCGCCCAGATCTGAGGAGGATTGAGTAGCCATGCCTAGAACATGTAGGGTTTAGGGCTTAGGGTTTAGGATTTTGAGTTTGGGGTTTGGGGTGTAGGGTCTATAGTGTAGGGAGAATAGAAAAGGTCCAAACGAGGAGGAACATGCTCTAATCAACGGATCTTCCCTTACCGTTCAAGATCTTTATCCAAGCAGGATGTACGGCAGAAAACTAATAGGTTCCGCGTTGTCCTCACATATGGTCCCATTCTTTGGACGAGGATTGACCTTGATGATTTGCAACCTGAGGCAACCTACGGTTCCCAGTCGCATGGGTTTAGACGTATCTCGAGGACCTTCTTTCAATCTCAGGTTTATTTCAAGCGGTTGAAGGACATGCAACTGCAGTCAAATGCTCCGCCATTTGCAAGCCAAGGGCCGAAATGAGGCTGGCGTTCTGGTGCAAGAGCTGGACAGCTTCCCCCTGAGACATGCGATGTGGTGCCTAACTGTGTGCTTTCTGGAGTTTCTCAGCTGGCATGAGGTGATGACGTGTATACTATTGAAGATTTCTTGTGAGAAGCTCAGCATGGTGGCAACCAGTCGGCGTTGCAGAGTCTTTGTGCTGAGGAGACCCTCCCATTTGAAATGCGTGACCAGGTTATTCCCCATGCATATCCTAAGAAATCCCCAAGGAAGTGGCCCCAGTTTGGATCCAGACACTACAAGTCATCCCCGGACCATCCTCATCCAACAATTTTTTGTCTGAAAGGGAAAGATTCGAGTTCTTCGAGCACGAGCAGCTTGAACAGCCGCCCGTCATGTAACGAGTAGTTCGAAACTGGATGCCGCAATGCCTATGGTCAATCTCATCGATACAGTCTCTTATTGAGTAAGGGTTAGTTTTTTGCTTCCTGACAGCAAGGCTTGCCAAAGCCAGACCTCTCCCAGTTCTTCAGAGTTCTTCTTTGTTAGAACTGCCGCTACAAACGTTGCTATGAGTGCTACGTTTGCACAGAGCGAAAGGATGAACAGCAGTAACAGCTACATGTGCAAGACCTGGCAGCTGCTGCTGCTGCTGCTGTTGCTGCTGCTTCCGTTCAGGCATTCTTCCTTTCACATTTGTGCGAAGTGTCTATGGGGTTGAAAGGCCAGGGTTCCTTGTGTCCTTGTCGTTTTGAAAGACGTGTTGAAGATTTGGAATTGACAGTCTTGTCTGAGGCACTTTCTAGCTGCAGTGCAGGGTACCACGGCAGGCCGTGAAGGGGTGTTCAAGAGTCACGTGGGGTGATGCGCTGCAAGACCTTCTCGCGAGCATGCTTACTCTTCTGGAAGCAATATACCCCAACATATTCCCTATTATACTATAGTAGTTTCCATTTTCTTTTCCATTATCCCCCATATAACCCCAATATTACCCCAATATAACAATCTTTCCAAGCGTCCTGTCTGCTCCATCTACCAGGCATGGAGCCGGTGACCCGCCTACAACAGGGTCAATACTAGCTGCTATGAGTCTGCGCGCGCTTTTTGCGGAGCCAAAGTGCTCAAGACTGCAAGCTGGAGCCCAAAGCATGGCCTCTGCGAAGCAAACAGCCTATGATGTGAGCCGCAGCCGCCGTAGCCTTTTGCTATAAGGACGCATCTTGTATCAGCGGCATGAACATTTCGCAGAGAAGTAAAGATGCGTTGTCCACTCTACCCCTATTCCCTCGACTACAAAATTTTGATCCATCGACACGAGTTTAAAACGCGGCGGCATCTGTTCAGCAAAGTCAACCGGTCTGCCTTCAATACTTATTTCGCTCCGCGTCGTGTAAAAAGCTGTAGAGCCCTGAAGATGGTGTTGCAGGTACCCCATGTGCCCATGCCGTGTCTCCATGGTAATCCGCTGAAAAAATTGCTTGAAATTCTTGTAAAATTCTTGCCAAACCTCAGCGTTTGCAGCGAATGGGCATTTTCATGCTTTGCTGGGCTTGAGCTGGAAGCAGTGTCTACATGGGGATCCAAGTTATCTGTTGCGTAAATTCCTCGCCCACGCGCGTTTTTTCCAATCCCAGCATCAGTGAGGTAATCCCACCAGCACTGGGATGGAGGCAGACTAAAGAGACTGTGACCGGGAGAAGCTGCCCGCTGTTTTCGGTCACTTTTCAGAGTTGTTACAGGTGGCTTTTGCTCAGTTCTCCTATTGTTGGAAATCGGAAGAAATCGGGAACTTTAGCAACACATGTTGAAAGAGCTTGCGCAATATGTCTTAGCCAACCTGCGCTGCCTGGAAGCCTGCTGATCCGTCCAAACCCCACCCCATAGAATCACCATGGCCTGTCAGGGAACAGCCGCTGGCAAGTGGAGCAGCTTGACCCACGTCTTCTGCATCGGTTCCTTCATCTTCCCATGCACGATGTTGAGTGCCCCAGCCTGTCTGTCTCAAGGTCAAGTGGTGTCCAGGCAAGAATGCTGTTGCAGAAAGCTGCACATTTGAAGCCATGAGCTACAAAGGAGGCAAAGGCGGATGGAGCGAGCAGGGGTCCAAGGGGCACAAGGGCCAGAAAGGGAAGCCACAGAATCCGACTGGCGGCTACGATGCGCTGAAAGGTCAGAAGGGAAAGTCGGACAACAGGACTTCAGGAGGCAAAGGGCCGGTCGTAGATCACCTACTCGTCCCCATCCCGTGCACCGATGCTTCGAAGGTTCACGAGGTGCTGTGGTCAGGCGGGACATGGAGAGCCAACATAATAGTATAAATAAACAATTAACAGCCGTTATAGCAGCAACAAGAATAGTAATAAAAACAGGTATTCTTGTTTTTATTGTTCCCATAAGTATTGAATTGTAGCTGTGATTATTTCTGGGTTCCCAGCAACGGGATGTCTCCCCAGAGACTATTGCAGGTGACGATGAGGGCGGCAGCGAGGAGGGAGTCCGTGCTTTCAATCACAACCACATCCTGGGTGGGGTGGGAGAGCTCTACTTTGAGGTGTCCGGGCAGTTGCTTGGCCTTTGGAGGGCATAGCGGGCGTTTTGGGACACATTGGAGATTAGAGAGTTTCTTTAAGCTTTTAAAGTGCCGCGCAGATAGCTTTCTTTGCTCGTTTGAGTTCAAGGTGCCGCATTCAGCTGGCCGTGCCAGCATCAACAAAGATGTCCTGTGAGGACTACAGGAAGTTCCATGTGCCCACCACTGTTGCGGGGCGTTCTTTTAAATCCGTGAATGATCTGCAGAAGGAGATTGTGCACATACGGGATAGGTCCGATGGAAAGCTGGATGCGGCTCAGGAAGAGCTGATGGTAGCAGTCTTCGAGTATCACCCAGAAGCTCAGCGAAAACTGAAGGGCATGCAGTTCATCGCAGTTGGTCCGAACTCCAAGTCAAACGACCCACGCGACCGCAGCTTCTACATCATGACCAGCGAGAAGGATGGCGATGATATCAGCTACATGAAATGCTTGAGGCGATTGAGTGAGCTGGCATCGCAGCAAGCTGCAGGAGAGCATGTGATTCCTCTGGCAACAGTGACCGCTAAGTACGAGGGCCTGGCTATCCAGATGGGCTCAAGCGATATCCTGGTGGAACCTGGGGCTTTGACAGTCTTCGGCGTGAGGGTGGAGCTGAGCCGCAAGTTGCTGTCCTTACACACGCAGACGAGAGTCTATGGTCCCTGGGAGTTGAATCATGCCAGCGATGACAGATTGTACGTTGTGGCAGACATGTTTCGTGACGATGTGACGGCCTTTTGGAAGGCTCCATTCCAAGTCCTGCGTGGCAACGTGCAAGCGCAGCCGCAGGATGTGAGCGCTTCTGCAGAGCCCTCACTCAGGCTTTGCTTGGATACCCTCGCTCAACAGGCCGGAGTGTCTGGTGTCTTCACCACATCCTCGGATGAGGAGCTAGAACATGCGGCTGGGCAGGCAGTGGTGAAGGCTTTGTCAGCCTCAGCCCAGGTGGTGCGTTCCAGGGCGGGGGCTTCTGCACAGATTCAGAGCCTGCACACTATGGCAAAGCACCAGGCTTATGAGCTACTGCAGGAAGCTCTGCATCATTCGCAGACGAAGCTTCGCAAAGCAGAGGGTGAACGAGAGTTAGCCCAGCTGTCAATCAAGGAACTGCAAGATGAGTTGGCTAAACTCAGGCCTCTCATCTTCCCGCCTGAGGCACCACCACCCGCAGAGCAAGGAACACAGGACCCAAACCATGAGGCCGAATGTCCCAAAGGCAGTCCCGTGAGAAGCCATGGAGATTCTGCCAATATTGCAGACATCGAAGCGTTGAGCAAGCAGCTCAGAGAACACCTTCCAGAGCCCGCTGCAACGATGCTGCGGAATTCCTTGAGCCTGATGTCTAGTGAGCTTTATTCCGGACCTTCCCGGGCCCTCTGGGAATTATTGCAAAATGCGGATGACTGCAAATATGAGGATGCCCCGCACATCAGGATAGTTGAGCGTTCCAAGTACCTCTGGCTCCAGTACAACGAAACTGGCTTCAATTTCGAAGATGTTAAGGCACTGTGCAGCCTCGGCATGTCCATGAAAGGGCCAGGACAAACGGGCCACAAAGGAGTTGGATTTAAAGCAAGTTTTGTCTTGTCCTCCCGCCCGCATGTTCTCTCAAATCCATACCGGCACCTTGTCTCAATGTTGCAATTTGTCTTGCAGCCTGGTATGGATTTAAGTCGCTGGCTGGTGTGTGGTTGTATGAAAAGGATGGTTGTCCGTTTTGTCCTTGCTGCAGAACCAAATCGTCAGATAGGTTTTTCTTCGATGACGAGTCTGACTGCATCTTGCCGCACGTGACGCCGCAAGTGCTTCCGTCAGACAGCTCCTTTCCAGAAGAGTTGCCATCAAGCGGCACTGCCATCTACCTCCCTTTGCGCAAGCCGGTGCCTGATCTGCTCAAGGAAGTGGTGCTGGCCTTAGCAATTATCCTCCTGCTGACATGCCCAATCTGGGGTTCCCCTGATAAGGATTGCAGTCTTTGGGGGGGCATATTAGGGGTTCCCATGCCCGCCCCTCAATAATTGGCCCCGCAAGGGGGGGTTGGAGTCACTCTCCGCCCTGCTCATTTTGCCACTCTCCCAGGTCTATTTGTGTGACTGTGGGATCCGGTCAAGACATGAGCCCCGGAACATGACTGCTGCTGCATTGTATGGCATAGTTGTGCAGTTTCACATGCCCTGCCACATGAATCTATGGAATTGGGAGGCTGGTCCAAGACCTCCTGTACGTACAGTATGTTTCGCAGGGAATCAGCCCAGCCAGATTCCTCCAGCAACCCCCATCTTGCTGGGAGTCTGGTTCCCCGCGGGCCCATAATCAGAGATAGCTGAGGTGCCCTCGACACTACTATTTTTGCACCAGCTGCGGTCCCTTTCGCTGGAAAGTGGCGGGCAGATGCGCATTTATCAGCGGCGAGGGGGGGACAAAGGACCAGTTGAAGTGATGGAATCGTCAGAACCTGTGCAGAAGCATGAGTACCACGTGGCACGCAACTTGGACAGTACCATTGCTGTAGCTTTTCCTTTGAACAGCCATTTGGATGCGGCGCAGATTTCAACAACACTTCCTCTGTGTGGTTTGCCTGGGCTGAAGACACCATTGGACGCACCCTTTGAGCTGACAGCGAATCGCGAAGCGCTGCTGGACGTACTGGTAAAACGTAGTCGATGGCGTGCATGTTGGGATTAAGCTGAGATGCTCGGGGGGCTCCGTATCAAGTGGGTCATACCCAAGCGAACCCTAACTAAGGGACTTCCAACAGGGGACTAACAACCCCCCCCCGTTTGAGAATCCTCTTAGTCCCTCGGGCCTTCAAGTAATCATCATTATAAATCCCCGTCCTGCGTAACCCCAGTTTCCATGTAAGAGTTCATTTGATTTTCCGTTAGTGGGGCATTATATCCCCTAGATAAACATATAAGCCCCATACACCCAGCGCAACCCGTACACAAATCCGTTTCCCGAAAAAGGGGAGCCCAACACAGACGCCGATTCTTTATTTTGGGAAACCCCTAGCATCCCTAACAGCCAACATATAATCACAGTTTCCATTTTCATTTTCCATTTTTAAAATTTTCTTGTCCATTTGATTCTCCATTATTACCACATAACATGGCACTTTCCTAAGCCCGAAACCTTCCAGGAGGGCAGCGCGAAGAATGCTGCATTACGGGACGGCTTGGCTCAGCTTTGGCTGGAGGCCGTGGAGGCTGCGCAGGACACCTGTGAAAGCAGTCGGGAGTATCACCGCAATAATGGGTCATATAGGGATTATGTCGGGTGTGTACACGGATTATACAGGGATTCTATTGGGGGGGAACAGGCATCTACGTTGCAAATCCCATCATCTCGAAGTATACCCTTTTTTCTGTGTTAGACAAGCTCCTCATGCTGAATGGAAGAGATTTAGCCTAAAACCCCAGGGCTCCTTTCACCCCCTGCGTACCATTATTTCTCCCCTACGTCATATAATCTTATAGAACCCTATACGCATGTCCCTTATATAATCCCCTGTAAATCACATGCAAGGAGGGCTCAGCTCTGGCTGCCAGGGCCTGGATTCTCCAACCGAAGCCCGAGCTGGCACAGCTGCCGTTTTGGGCGCCCTTTCTTCATCGGGTGCGTTCCTGGGTTGGCTTTGGGCATAAATTGGGCGTGTTCAACGACCCCTCGCCTCATCATTCATATGCATATAGTATGTGTGTTATGTATACACATCCAGAATTTTTCCTACTTGTTCTTTGAAATTGAAAGCATGCTTTTTTCAAACAAGATCCGGGTGAGGTTCTGGGCTTCAGGAGATCTCTTTGGTGCCAGTGATTGGAGGCACCAGCTTGAAATGGTAGGAGAGACTAGACAAAGCCTGAACGAGACAGGTCTGAACAGAGCTTTGGAAGAACTTAGGGTTTAGGGATCCCCGCAGTTTGAGCCTTTTGTAGCAGCGTTATCGCATGTGGGTGATTCTGCATGCTGAGCCATCTCATGACGTCCAGTCAACACTGGACGCAGTGCATTTCTGAGCCCTACAGCTCAAACCCTAACGCCCGCCTTCTCCAGTGCCAGGCAAGAGACCAAAAAAGCCTTGCGATTCTTCAGCCTTGCGAGTGGGTAAAGCTCTACCTCAAATCCTAAGCTACAGCAAAGGAGTACCTCCCAGACCAACAGAAGAACAGGTGTCAGTGGAACCTCATTCAGTTTCCCATCGGAACACGCTTTGCAGTCCTGCTGAATAACGTGGCGTTCTACATTTCCAGAGAGCTCTTTAACAGATGGCCGCTTAAACCGCCATGACGTTTCCAACATGTACACTGCCCACGTCGCAATGCAAGTTCAACTATCATTCTAAACCAAGTAGAACTTGCTCTTTACGCCTTAGATTCTGTGGAGGTAGTGGCAGCAACCACCGCTTGCCGGTAACTCGCTGCCGCAAAGCAGATTCGCGTCTTCTGAGAAACTGGTGCCAGCATTTAGGGTTTGGAGGGAGTCGGGGAGTGAATCTAGGATAGTCTAGGTACTGCGGTGCGGGTATGTGTAGGCATTACTGTAGGGATCCCTTTAGCCCTTTAGCGTCAGCAAGTAAGAGTTTGTAAGAATTTTGATTTCGGAGTAGAATGAAGAGTCCCTTTGGCCCTAAGTGAGGTTTTCGTGTTTGGGGGTGTTCAAGGGGCAATCCCTGTTTCCGGAAATCCCCATGTGCTGAAAATAGGGGATCTGAAGTGCTGATGGCTGTTGCCCTTTGCAATGGTTGACGTGGGAGGGAAGGTTTTAAGCAAGCTCCTGGGCCAGAGAAGGTACATGTTCATATGGCAGGTGATATTTAACAAAGGTTTCGCTTTTGAATACCCCCAAAACCCTAACCCCTAATCCCTAAACATTAAACTCTAGATCCTAAACCGCATACTTTCTGGTTGCATCTCTGTGGCCTGTGGAGCCCAGAGTGTGGCGAACGTTTTGTTTTGACTCTTGTCGTAAGATACCGGTCATGAGTCTTGAACCCCCTTCCCCGATAACGAAGAACTCTAGGAATAACCATTTTCCTATTCATATAGATTGGAACAATACTCGTAGTAGTAACAATAACAGGAATATTAACAATGACGCAAATCATGGTTTGACAGGGGGGGAATGTTTATTATCAGGGAGTTTGGGGCTTTATGATGAGGGGTCCCCTGAACCCTAAACTTTTGACAGCCAAGCGGGAGGGAATAAAGCCTAAACCCCAAACCTAGTCCTCAGGAGAACTCTCCCTTGGACCTGATGAGCTGCAGCTGTTGGGTCTGGGTATCCCAATGCCGGAGTACTTGCCTTTTGGCTTCAGCTACTTAAGGTTTTGTCATCGTTATAGTTATACTTGCCTTTTTGCTCCAACTTTCTAAGGTTTGGAGAGTACTTGCCTTTTTGACTTCATTTCAAGTTTGAGATATTGATATATCCTGTTGGGCGGTCAGGGGCTTAATTTCATAGAGGGGTGATGCTAATAAGATCCACCGGCCTAAAAATCCGCAAAAATCCTGTCTCGCAACTGAGATCAAATCACAAGAATGCTTTTGCTTGCGCAGAACTCCTCCTCGTACTCCTGCTTCTTCTCTTGCTCTTACTCTTACTCTTATTTCTACTCCTCGTCCTACTCTCACTCCTCCTCCTCCTACTCTTGCTCCTATTCTTTGAGAGCTCAGGCCCCAGATTTTTTGCTACGCCCCCCCTGATTTTCCAGACCTTTGTTTTGAGATTGGTCTGTTCGGAATTCAGGGAAGGTTATTAAAACGATCCCTACATTGACCACCAAAACAATGAAGTTGAGATTTTCGCTGCCAGTGCCCGGTCGCCTCTGTCACTACATAGAAAGTAATGCAAGTGTTGCACATGTGTGAATTTTCCAAAATTAACTTATATGATCTGCGGGCACAACCCGCGAACCCCTTTGCAGTCCGATGTAGTCTTACGGTCAGTAAGGCCCCTCTACCGTCACAAACTCCCATGTACTGTATCTATGCATTTCTTGTTAGGGCTAGTAGGGACTGAGGGAAGTTGATCCCTACATTATATATTCCCTATATCATGTTTTTCCTTCTTCCCGACTAACCCCCAGAAAGATTCGAGCCTTTGGAATGCAGGAGCCAGCTTCCCGAAGGCTCTGAACTCGGCCTTCGTGAGTTCGGGATCAGCGACTTGCTGCAGCTGCTGCAACTTGGGGCCGAGTCACAGAATGTGCAGGGCTCGCATTGGGAGGCAGTCAGCCTTGAGTAATCCCCGCCAATGTCCCTGCAGTAGAAACACATTGGGGCTGTTTCGTGCTAGAAGAAAGGATTGAGCATTTCTTGGTTTGCCTGGTGCTGGTTGTGTGGGCATGTTTTGATATGACCTTGCAGGCCAAGGGCAACGAATGGAGAAAGAGAGTGGTACACGAATTGGCACTGCAGAAGCATGCTATCGATCCCATTCTGCTTCGGAAAGTCCCACTTTTTCCCTTGACCGATGAGGCTGGCATATGTTTGGAATACCTTCTTCAAGTTTTTGTTTTTGAGCCAAATATGCACAACGCAACGCTGAGCGGAATGTTGAGTGTCAACCAGCTGAGGATGGGGATGGGGCTGGAGCCTCTGCTTGTCTTTGGGCGGCCTGCGAGGATGGACACATCTTTCTATCCCTGCCTGCGGGTGCACCTCGAGACCTACTCAGGGTGCTGGACAAGGTGTACAGCTGCCGGGAGGACTCGGAGCTCCTGAATCTCCTTGGATGTGGGGGTTTCACAAAGTTGTGGGTCCGTTTTGGGGGTTTCTTCGCCCTTGCCTATTCAATTTGCGGGGTCACTGGCAATCTTGCTTTCGATAAATGCACAGGTGGCTGGAAAGCCCACCCGCGGGACGTTGCCTATGCCATCGTCCAGCAGAACCTAGGCTTGTCAACCACCGAGGACGCACATTTGGGTCTCTCTCTCTCTCTCTCTCTGCCTCTGCCTCCTTCCCTCTCCCTCTCTCTCTCTCTGTACAAGCAAGCCCTCTTCCTGAACAGCATGGCCTCATGCTACTCATGGTCAGTGGCAGGATACACGCTTCTCCTGGTCTAAGCTGGCATACTTGGGCCGGCATTGGGACGAAATCCTCCAAACAAGCTCTGCCACGGAGAAGTGGTTGTCTGAGCAGACTGCATCAGAAATGGAGGCCCTGCTACAAGCTGTTCTGGTGCCATCGCGCGGGGGTGGGGGCCGACTTCTTTGTGACGCGAGAGAGTTACACTGTCCTTTTTTGCTGGGTTGCAAGCCCTCGAGGGGCTTGTCCGATCTTGCAGAGCCCGGTCATGTTCTTCTGGACCCACCTGAGGCCAAAGGCGTGAGAGAGAGGTTGTGGTGGGAACTCGTCTTTTTGCGCTTGGGGGCGCGCCCATTTGTTGCCACCGTGCAACTTCCAAAGGGGCTGTTTGCGCTGCCCCCCATTGCAAAAGACCTGGGTGTGCTGTTAGACTTCTACACCAAGTCAGGAATTGATCTTAAGGATCTTCGTGGTCGATGCGAAATAGAAGATCGTTCGGGCCACTCCCGCCGTGTGGGCAGCGATCCGGAGAGCATGAAGTGGTCGCAGCGTTTGCTTGGTCCCAAGCTCTTGTCGATCCTTCACCAACGTCAAACAAGACATTTCCAGTTTGGTCACTAGTTTAATCCCCCAATATAACCCTAATATAAGCCCCAAGATATCCCCAATATAACCCCCAAGATCTCCCCAATATAACCCCCAATATAGCCCCAATTTAGCAGGCAGCTTTATCTCTTTGAGGGCATGCCTGCCAAGATCCCAGCTGGCACTCTAATCTGGATCCCCTCCTACGCCATCAGGGTTTTAGGCTTAGCATCTGTCACCACAAGCTTGGGACATGTATCAGCCAAATTCCCACTTAGGGCGTAGGGCTTAGGGTTTTGGGCTCTCCTGATAGCATATGGGAGCTTTGCCAAAAACATCTTTGAAGACTCAGCTCTGAAAAGGCCCGTGTACTTTGGTCCCTAAGGTCCCCCAAGTTGCCTCTCTGTGTGAAACTCTCGATGCATCCCATGACTTAGTGGTTCTTAGTAGGAAATAAAGGAAATAATACCTATATAATCTCTCTATAATCCCTACTCACTATATTCCTATATTCCCTCAACCCTAAACCCTATATCCTCAACCCTAAACCCTAAACCCTCAACCCTATATAACCCTAATAGAAACCAGTGAGATGACCCAGGTTCGTTGGCCCAGAGTATGTGGTGGACATCGCGGAAAGCCCTGAGCTCGAGGGTCTGGCCGTGAAGCTGCTGGCAGCTGGGCTATTCAGGGTATAGGGTTTAGGGACTAGGGTTTAGGGACTAGGGTTTAGGGGACTAGGGTTAAGGTTAGGGTTTAGGGTTTAGGGACTAGGGTTTAGGTTAGGGTTTAGGGTTCGTACTGAATATGGGTAGTCTTTGGATATAGGGATAATGGAAAAGAAAATGGAAACTACTACGCTATAATGTGGTATATGTTGGAGGGCTGAGTGTTCTGGGTCGAAGATTCAGGGTTTGGCGGTTTGGGGTTGACGATTTTTGGGGCTTAGGATTGAGGATCTGAGCTGCAGAACAACGAGCGAGTGTTGAGGACTAGGGTTTAGGGTATAGGATTTAGGGTTTAGGGTGTGGAGCTAATCATTACGGTGTGGCTGTGCGAGAATTGTCCAAAGTATTGAGCAAATGTTGGTGCCTTTGTGGACATTTTCTGTGATGTCAAGGCCGGGAGAAGGGTACAGCAACAATGAACACCAAGCTCAGTATATTGTTAACCCTAAACCGCAAGCCTCTTGCCCGTGGCAGATGTAAAAGTCCCAGCGGCTGAAAAAGCAAAACCCCAAACCCTACACCCTAAACCACGGCAAGTCCCAATGAGGCAGCTGTTCTTGCTCCCACCTGCTCTGCGCCTGGGCCCTTGTCAGGAAGAAGTTGCCCTTTCAGCAGAAATCTATGTCCTAATATCAGCCCCCTACCCCCCCCCCTTATGAATATTCCCAATATAGGATGATACACTAGAATGGGGATATGCATCCGTTTTATCATTAGGGTTTTGGGAGTTTATTATTACTTGAGGGGCCTACACACCGACTGTAGGAAATTGTTTGCAATTATTGCTCTTCTTGTGAAGGTGCTGCTGGCCCTCCTGGGTCGGGCTGCACAGCAAGGTGCCCAACATCTCCTGAAAACGTATGATTTCCTGGCAGCTGGGTGGAAGAACGGCGATCTTGTGGATTGTGAGGAGCTTCGAGAACTGCGAGAAGGAGGCATTTGGATTTTAGCTGAAGCTGGGCAGATCGTTCGCACGCTTCCCGCACATGTCGGCCGGGAAGATGTGAAGCGGATGTGCAGCGGAGGGGAGGCGGAAGAGGGACTGATGTGTTCCTGGGTTGCTGTGGAAGGAGCTTGAGAGTACAGATAAACAGCAAATGATAGGTTGCCCTTATTCTGTTACTATCAGACGGGTACATATTAAAACGATAGGGTTCCAGTATTATGGCAACTTGTTTGCCCTTCCTTAGCAGCAACTCAGGCTTTTTTGCTGGTGCTCTTGGCGTCGTGCTTGATCCTCAGCTTGACCCTGGCGCCGCACGTGAGACACGCAACAGTCCGACTAATCCTGGGAAACCAGCAAAGACTGGTAAGGCAAACAAGATGGAAGGGCGAGACAAAAAACCTGCGCAGCTAGGCCAGGACAAGCTCGACAGCTCAATGCCAGCATCTGCACAGCCAGACAGTGAGAATCGAGGAAAGTCGGGCACGAAGCTGCCACCGCTTCCAGTATTGCGTGACGGCATTGATGCGGAGGTGGAAGAGACAGGAGCAGCAGGTTCAGTGGCTCACGTGCCCTTCCGCCCATTCCTAGATTCGCTGCCGCTGCTTAGCAAGCTCCTCTCGGACATTTTCAAGGAAGGCAGTGGAGAGGAAAAGTTGTTTGGTGGAAAGGTGCCAGCCCACGTAGAGTTGCCAGTGGCCCAAATCAAATTCACGCAGACTTCCGTTGCGTCAAAGTTTATCCATGGCCGTTTCAAGGGCCGTAGAGTTGAGGCTGTTGCCAAAGACTTGAAAAACGGCAAGCTGAAACCTTCGGATTTGCCTTTGGCCGTGGTGAGGTTGAACTCCTCGTACTGGACGTTGAATAATCGGACCTTATATGTCCTGAACCACGCTGAGCGCCAAAGGGCAGCCCCACTCTTTGCATCAGTGGCCGAGTTCGACTTGTGCCCAATCACAGCCAAGTTTCTGCAGCTTCGCTACGGCTCATTGCTAAGAGATGATGCGAAAAGCATCATCAAGAGGCAAGCCCTTGACGAGTGGGTTAAGGAAGAAGATCCTGAACCAGCCAATGAAGATGCAGATGACCAACCTGTCTTCGATTCAGGAGATGAAGAACTGTTGGCGAAAGGGATGGGTACGGCAAGCTGATGAAGTCCAGCAAAGCAGTTATGGCAAGTGCTGATGACTCCAGCGGTTGGTCGTGCCAGAGTGACAAAGAGGGCTAACAGCAATCAAGCAGTGTTCGCCTATTTGGTCGTGGTGGGAGAACTGGTCCTCCACAAAGAGGGTATGTCAATGTAACAGTGGCAAGTACCTCCAGCAATGCCCTCTTGGACTGCTGCTCTTTTTAGATGGAGCAGTTTAGTTTTGCTTTCATTACTTCGGAAGTCGAGGGTGCTCTGCTGAAGACGCTTATGGTCTTTGCACTGTGGAGCTTGCCTCCCTAGACCCTAACCTGAACCCTGTGTATCCCTATTCACCCCGGTTACCCCTAGATAGCTCTACATTATCCACCCTTTCTGAACTCACAGTCATGATACCTAGAATATTGCCTTCCTGCATCTTGAGAAGAAGTAAGATCTCACACCGCAACCAGAGCCATTAGTCCCTCATCAGTGAAGATGTGTCCTACAATGTACTACGGGTCAATGACAGAAGGATAGTCCGAAGCGTCCCAGTTGGTCAGCATATGGCAGCATTCTTGTTGAGCAGACTTTTGGCGGACTTTGCGCTTTCTGCACTCTTGCTTCAACTGCTGGGTATCGGTTAAAAGTCATGTTTTTCCTGCTATGCTTTATTACAAGCGCAAGTTTCACCGCGATAGTCGCTTGTATTGGACCGTCCTCAGCCCTTCTCAGCTGGCTCCATTTCTTGGGAGTGCACCCCGCCAAAGTCGCTATGGCCCCAAAGCGCAAGGCAGCGAAGCAGTGGGGAACCTACCTTCCCACGGCGAACGGTTTACTTGGAGGGTTCGGGGGTTATTTTGGTGTGCTCATTTCCCGATGTTGTTTTTTGGGGATTGGTCTACTTGCATCCTTGCTTGAGCCTTCGTTTTCACCGCAAACCTCACCCGATGCTACATGGATGTAAATTCTGGGAACAGTTCAGTTGCTTTTATAGCCTATCGTTATCAGAGCCGGAAAAGGGACGCCGTGCAGCACAAGCATGGCAAAGCTGAGGCCTGTCGAAGAGCCCTTGGCGAAGCAGAATGCCTCTCAGCACAGACACAGAGGATTATCAGCGTCTTATGCAGATGTTTATATGAGGGTAATGGAAAAGAAAATGGAAAGTACTATATAGTATATTGGGGTTATATAGGAGTAATGAAAAAGAAAATGGAAACTGCTGTTTAGGGCTTATAGGGTTTTCTACAGCTTTCAGGGTCATGGCCTGTGTGAGTGTTTCTGGGAGATGAAGGGGCTTCTTGGGGTTTACAGATGAGCATTCCGTAGTGCCTGCTCGGAGGGTCAGGGGGACTTGGTAAGTAGGTTAATAACCCCTATGCCTATAACGCATTTAGTAACCTTGGTTATCCCCATTATTAACCTACTTACTTAGTCGCAATGACCCTCCAAGTGGTGTCCTTTTCTGGCGCCCGCTTCCCCTCTTGGAGTCAAAGTGCGGAAACTTCCGTGGTCCTGAGTGTTTTGGGAGAGGATGTTGAACAGATACTCACGTAGGCTCGTTCTGCGTGGCAGCAAGATGTGTTTGTGGAGAAAATCGTCCGTCCCACTTAGTTGCACAGTGCAGGTGGCAAAAATCCCGGCAATCCAAGCATATGAAAAATGACACCCTACATAATCTCACTCAACATCCATCGACTTTGGTGCACACTGATGCTTAGAGGCCACTATCTTGAAGAAGCACGGCGTGTCTCAGCGGAGCTCCTTGCACCACCTATTCTTGTTTCATTGCCAGTGGTGGATTTTCAGGCTTAGCGTTGGTGAGTTTTGCATTTTGCATGCAAAGCTTTTGTGCTTTCAAAACAGGGTCGCGCTTTCACCCAAAGCCACAAGTTGTCAACAAATGGAGAGTACAGCGAGAATTATTTGTTCCTGTCTGGCTTACGAAGCAACGCCCAAACTGCAATGTTTCCGCAGATCAGGCCAAGCATCATGATTTGCAGGACCTCAGGATGATGCAGGAAGCCTTAACAGCAACAGCGCGGATGTCATCAGCTTCTTTGTCACCCATCAGAAGTTGTCAAGGCCCTAGACCTTTCAAGCAGGACCTTGGAACTCAAGATTCATGAGCCGCCCCGGCGAAGATGAGACATGGGCAGTGAACAGGCAGTTTGCAAACAGTAGCGGAAACGGAAAGAAAGGCAACTTTCGAGTGAATGCTTGGCCCTTCCTGAGTCGCAAACGCTAAGCTTCGCCTTTTTTGAACCTCCTAGACCTTACCTCACACCATGCGCCAAGCAAGTTGCAGATTCCCTAAAACTGAAAATCCGAAATTCCTTTGGCGCTTGGCTTCCATCTGAAATGGTCAAGCTCAGGCTTCAACAAAGTTGCGGAGGCGTTGAGCAATCCGCTCGCTGAGCTCCCTGAGGACCCTGGATCATGATATGATGAGTTTGAACCTTAAAGTAAGCCTTTCAGTGAGACTTGCAACATAGAACGGATGTCCACAGCCGGAGTCACAGTGAGATTTACGTCGTAGGATTTTAATCGTTCAAGAGCGAGTGTTTGCAGATGCGGTGTTTGGGGCCGGGGTGTCCACTCAAACGAGGACGGGATAAGCCTTAAGTTGGCAGTACCTACCCTTCACTGTATGCCTCGCACTCCTACCCCTACGAATTGCTGGCTGCAAGCAATTGGGGCTGTGATGAAGTCAAGAGGGGTGGAAGGGAAATGAAGGGAAGGCAGTGCAAAGTTGGGAAGCTTGCTCCCGTGCTGTGTTTTTCGTGTAAAGCGGGGTCCAAGGCAAAGCTGAATCTGCTTCAGCCGACACAGCCATGAAGCCAGCAGCCTACCAACCATGCTGCCTAATCCCCTCCTCATAATATTAACCCCCCACGCCTTACCTTAACATTAAATCCTCTCCATTGTGATATATTATAGTATGTTGGGAGTACTTATTATTAGGGCAGGTGGGGGGGTTTAATATTAGGGGGAGGGGATTACTTGAGAGGACTGTCAAAAGATGCTGCTAGCTGGTTTGGCGCACAGCCTTTGTGTACCTTCAGACGAGCGCCGCGAACTTGGCTGAGCAACCGCAGGAAGCATGAAGCCTAAACGACATGCGCTGACTTAGTAGGGCAGATCATCTGCATTGTGCAGGCTCAGGTGCCGAAGTAAAACTGGCGCCGGAGCGTGAAGAACACTCAACAGTCCTGCAAAAGTCCTTGCATCTAAACGAGCGGCTGCTGTTACAGTTGCTGCAGAGTCGAAGCAAGACGTCGTAAAATTGAGTATGGTTTTTGAATCTGGCTTTAGCCTTTGTGTTGCGATGCCATCCCGTTATCAAAGTCTTGCGCCTGAGCCTGTCCAGTGTGTGTTGCCATCATGGCGGTGCAGCTAAATTTGACTACCCGATCGGATGTTGCAGGCTGTGGGGGTCAGAATTAGCCGCAGAATGCCATTTATGAGCTCGTCTGCGTGTTGCGAAGCAGCTTGATCATTCAGCGATAAGAATAATAGTAACAGTAATAGTAACAGTAGCAGTAATAGTACTAGCAATAGTAATAGTAAGAGTAATAGCAGTAGTAATAGTAATAGCAATAGCAATAGTAATAGTAATAGTAATAGTAATAGTAATAGTAATAGTAATAGTAATAACAATAGTAGTTCAGTAACAGTTATAGTCATAGCAAGTAATGGTCATAGTAAGTCATAGTCAGGAGGTGCGAGGCTGCCTCAGCACTGCAGCTGTTTACTGGTGCAGGCATCGTCTGGTACACCATCCAGGTTGTTGAAAATGGGCAGCAGTGGACGGTGAACAAGACCTATGACCAGTTCGCCCACCTGGATGCCCAGCTATCTACCTCTCCATTTGCAAGATTGCCTCTTCCAGAGAAAGGCAGGGCGGGCAAACCTCTTTCAGAGCATTGGTAGGCATGTCTTGGCATCAGCTCAAATCTTGGATATCGGTCTTGGCAAGGCACCTTTGGGTTTCGCGCAATGTTCAACATTGACAACTTCAATGAAAAGCGTCAAGCCGGCTTGGCCGGTTACCTTGCGCAGCTAGCGCGGCAGCTGCAGTCCTTGTCACAGCTGCCGCTGTTGCAGCAATGGCTGCAGCCTGCCACCACGCCAGCTTATGCGCAGCCTTATGCGCAGCCCTATATGCAACCAGGGGTCGCCACACCTGCGCCGGTTGCAGCCACGATTGCCAACCCTATAGTAACACCAACAGCAATGCCGGCTGTGGCAGTAGGCCAGGTCCTGTCGCCAGCCACCACGCCAGTTGCAGCAGCACCAGTTGCAGCAACACCAGTTGCAGCAACACCAGTTACAGCAACACCAGTGGCAGCAACACCAGTGATTGCAGCACCAGTGGCTGCAACACCGGTAGTGGCGACAACAGTGGCAGCAACACCAGCTGCAGATGTACAGGCCGTCAGTGGAATCCAAGTTGATCCATCGCAGGCCATGATGCCCACCGCACCTTCTGCGCCTGCCCTGTCCCCTGAACCTGTCTTCAATCCAGTGGTGGAAGCAGCCGCCCAACCCGTGATGCAGGCAACTGCACCAGCACAGACGGAAGCTGCACCCTTGCAACCAGTCGAGGTACACACTGCCCCAGTAGGCGCTGCCATGACCGTGCCAGCACAAGCCCTGCAGCAGGCAGCTCCTTGTACCCCCGCAGCAGTCCAGACAGCACCGGTTCAAGCACAGCCTGCTGCGGTGGCAGCACCTTCGATGGAGCAAGCCCCTTTTCAAGCCATGCCCGGTGCAGTGCAGGCTTACGCAGGGCAGTCTATGGCAACACCCCAGCAAGCGGTGCATGGACAAACACATCCAGCGCAAGCACAGCCTCTGGCGGCACCAGGTCAGGCCATTCCAGTGCAGGAGCAGGCAATGATGGCCCAAGCAATGACGGTTCCAGGGCAGGCCCTTCCCGCGCAAGGTCAGCCCCTTATGGGCCAATCTATGCCGGTTCAGCCGGTGATGAGCCAAGCAATGCCTGCTCCTGGGCAGGCCCTTCCTGTGCAAGGTCAGCCTGTGATGGGCCAATCTGTGCCGGTTCCTGGGCAAGCATTCCCCGTGCAAGGTCAGCCTGTGATGGGCCAAGCAATGCTTGCTCCCGAGCAAGCCCTTCCTGTGCAAGGTCAGCCTATGATGGGCCAAGTGATGCCTGCCCCAGGCCAAGCCCTTCCCATGCAAGGTCAGCCTGTGATGGGTCAATCTGTGCCAGTTCAGCCTGTGATGGGCCAAACAATGCCGGCTCCTGTGCAAGCCCTCCCTGTGCAAGGTCAGCCTGTTATGGGTCAAGCCATGCCCGCACAAGCGCAAGCCTTTGCACCTGGACAGAGCATGCCAATGGCAGCGCAGGGAATGCCAGCTGGCCAGGGCTTTGCCCAAGGGATGCCGGTCCAGGCGCAAGCAATGCCGGGAGCCTATGTGCAACCTGGTGCATCTCAGCGCGGATCTCAGCACTTTGTGTGGGAGAGACTGTGCGCTTCAGGGCTAGGCAAGATGAAGGCCCTTCCTAACGGTGCCGGATCTGACACGGCTGCCGAACATACTACGTAGTTTCTTTCCTCAAACGAGAGTCTCAACTCTGAGCCGCGGCCCTGGAGTGCTATTGTCATAGTAGAGCAGCAAAGAGGTTGCAAACCCTTAACCTCAAACTCTAAACCACAAACCGCAGACCTTTTCTCCCGTTCCTCTATACCCCTATATAACCCCTGCCCCTATATACTGCCATATAATCCCTACACTATGTAACCCCTTCATAGCGCCTCTATAAAAAGCCTTAAAGCCCTAAACCCTACACACGAAACCCTAAACCCTACACACGAAGCCCTGAACCCTAAACCTAAAGCCTAGGTCTGGCTTCGGCCTGAGCGACAACGCCAAGTTGGCGGCCGGCGTGGCCGGAGCTGCGAGTTTGGCTGTAGGCCTCCCACTGGTGAAATATTAATTTCGGTTTATATTGGGATTATATTGGGGTTGTGTTGGGCTTATGTTAGGTTATACTGGTGTAATATTAAGGTTGGATTGAGGGCTATATTGGGAAAATGCAAAATACAATGGAAATTATTATAATCGGCTATATAGGGATTGTAGGGTACATATATGTATATATATGGGTTATGTTGGGATAATGGAAAATAAAATAGGAGCTACTATTTAGGCTTCAGGGTTGAGGGTGTAGGGTTCAGGCTGGGGTCTTTGGTAGGTTCAGAGGGGGTATATGGGGGTTATATGGGGATATATATGAATGGACAAGGAAAATGGAAACTACTACTTAGGGTTTGTGGCTTAGGGTTTGTGTTGGGGTTCCTGTTGCAAAAGAAGTTTGGGGATGTGTTAAGGGTTCCGCTCTCATCAGGTGGTGTTTTTTGGGCTTAGCAGTTTAGGTTTGGGGGGTATCATTTAGGTGGACCCCCCGCCCAGTAATAGTGACTATAAGGGATAATAGGGACTATATTCCGGTCCTCTTGTATTCTTATTATACCACTATTACAGGGTGGGGGGTCTTCCTAAGGTATCATGACCTTTCAAGTGCTGCGTTGTTGTAGGGTACTCGGGGCTTTTGCGGTGGTAAAGTGGATCCTTGGCGTTGCCATCTTCGGTGCCAATCAGATGTAGGCAGTGCCTTTGAAGACGGGCTAGGGCATTACACATTTCCTGGCTTCATGGGAGCATGGTTACTTGTAGTGGGTTTTGGATCTGGACATGTCGCTCCAGTCCCTGCAGCATGCTGCGGGGGTTTCCCTGCTCGCTAACGCTATTGAAGGCTGGTTGCAGGATGCCAGGAAAATCATATGTATCTCTCTCGAATCACACGGTCGTGCTTTGCACGGTGGTTTCTACTCGGATCTGGCTGACGTCTTGAAGTTCGGCCAGCGAGTGATTGTTTCCGGGGCGGATCAGCATTCTAGTGGTCTGCGAGCCCGATGCGAGAAGGTCTAGCGGTGGAGGGCTGGGGATAACCCTCCAGACCCCTACCAGCAAAATATCGCTAATGATGATTGATGATAAGCATCCTCGTTATTCAAAAATACTATGAGTGTTATCTTGAGAAACCACAAACAGCTGCCCAGATTGTCTGTAGCCGCAATATGCAGAGCTTACCCTAAACCCTGAACACTAGAACCTACGTGGAGGGTCAGGGGGCTTAGTAAGTAAGTGAATAACCCTTATGACTCATATAGTAACCCTCGTTATCCCCATCATTAACCCACTTACTAAGTCCCCTGACCCCCCCAACAAGAGGCCAGATAAAGAGAACAAAGTATCAGATCTCGGTTTAACTAGATTGTTAATAGGGTTGGGTTTCCCTTAAAGGGCCCCTGTAATTCCCTAAGCCCTCAACCCTGAACCTAGACTTTAAACCTTAAACCCTAAGCCCTACACCTTGAACCCTAAACCCTCAACCCGAAACCCCTAAACCCCTCAACCCCTAAACCCTCAACCTTAAACCCTAAACCCTAAACCTTGAACCGGCGTGCAAAGCTTGATGGCTTGCCGGAGGCCTCGGGGCCATGCTGGGAGTCCACCGCCGCCTGATTTTACCGCTTCGCAGAGGGTTTTTAAGGTCGGGGTTTAGGGTGTAGGGTTTAGGGTTTGAGGTTTAGGGTGTAGGGCCGGGTTTAGATTCCGGGGTTTAGTGGGAAGATGCAAATGTTTTGGTAATAATGGTAATAACAAGAGTAATAATGCTAGTAAGAGTAACAGAAAGTATTTATAAACAAGAATAATAGTAGCAATCATAACGATTAAAAGAGCAACGTCCGATTTAAAAGGGAAGTCAGCGTTCCATAGGTTGATGTCTTGGGAGCATTGACCGTCTCCTCCGGCCTTCTAGGGGATCGAGTGCAATTGTGGGGACTCAGCGCGTTCAAAATTTAGGGTTTGGGGTTCATCAAGTCCAGATTGAAAAAGGGTTCAGGGTTCCTGACATCCAATCCGAGCTGAAACTATCTGCCTTCTACCTCTCCGCTTGTGCAGTGCTGTTGCCCGCAACTTTCACCCGAAGAAGCAGAAGTCACTTATGATTGCAGTGGCGCAAGCCATGCCGGAAGCCAGAGGGAGGATGATTGTAAGTAATTTGCATGCATGACAGTTTTACATCTCCCAATATGAGGTCGCGTATGGGGAATATTGACTACAAAGGACTGGGGATGTTTAGTGGCGTTCCTGCCATTTTGATGGCATGTGTTTTATCATCTTTCCTGCTCCAAAGTCCCCAGGAAAAGGCCACGAACATGATCACGAACACCATCACTCTGGGTACAATTCCGGCGGCTTCTCAGGCTTCTCTGGTGGCTGCAATGAGTCTTAGCTAGGTTAGGATGATGTGCTGTGCAGCTAGATGGGGATGATGTGCTGCGCACATGTAAAGAGGGCATAAAAGAGACGTGTTCTTACAAAAGCTGCCTGCAAAAAGTTTTTCAAAGCACAACGTAAATGTTTCTATACATGCGCATATACCTCCTTATTTTTTGTGGCAGCAGGAATTCCACGTCAAGCCAAGGATTGGAGCCACAACTCTGGACATTATCATTCCGAGGGCATGGGAGGCTTTGGACGACAAATCCAGCATCCCGCCGATATTCCCCTACAAAATGCGTAGTTTATTATACAATGGGGTCCTATTCCCTATAAAATGGGCAGTTTATTATGCAAGGGGATCCCTAGGTTTTACGCCAATACTGTCGGGGATAATCCAGCAGGCTCTCTGTCGCTGGACTGTTGAAACTTGGTGTGGCAAGGGAAAGCCACGGGGAGGAGTCAGAAACTCCCCTCGCTCTCTACACACATTCCTGTTTGCTCTATGTTTTCTTTGTGCTATGCCTTCGTCATTCCTCATCATCGTTATGAGTTTTATCTCCTCCCTACACACTTCCAGGATATCAAGGAGAAGCCCACAAATCCTGTCCATAATCGCATGATCCCTGTAATGTACCAACATCGTCCATATCAAGCATGATAGGACGGGCATTTTGGATGAAGTCCTCAAATTAGAACGTTCTCCAAATCAATCACCATTTTCGGATCCCTATGCAGGCATTGCGAAGTCCTGATCCATACCAGCCCTGGACTCCCACAATCGCATTACTTGCCATCCAATACTCCTCTTCAGTATCTCCGCATATTCTTCTAGGATCCTGATGCAAACCCTGCCGACCCGGCATGAGATTCTAAATGGCTAGCTGCGAAAAATGTGAACCAGAAACCTTTGAAGCCCTAAGTCTTAAACCCTGAAACCAATTATAGTTATCAGTTATCATGGTTAATCATGCTTTCTACTATTATGACCCCCTTTGTCCTGGAAGGATTTGGCTTCGGAGGAGGTTTTGGAGGCACGGAACGCTGTTTCAAGTGCCACTGGGCTTCGGCTAAGGAGCATAAGCCTCTCTTTGTCTGGAGGTTGTAAGAAGTCTTTAGGGAGGAGGAGTTCCAGAACTTTATAGGGGCTTTTTGGGGTTCCTGGCTAGGGTTACATTAGGATAAACACCGGGTGTCCACGGATATTTGGGTTTTAAAGTACTCGCGCTTGGGTCAACCTTGTGACGCCTTCTAAGGCCATGGCCGCGGCTTCTCCCATGACTCCTCCATGAACCACGACAAGGTGCTACGACTACAAGGTAGTAATCAAAAGTCCCAGACTCTGCACCCCAAGAACCATAAGCCCAAAAACCTTGACCCCGCAACCCCCCTGTCTTCGCTTGATTTTGGGTGTATTAGCGTTTGGGCGTGGAGTTAACAAGTTCCCGAAGAGGCCGTCGTGCTTTACTTGCACATTCCGCCGCTACGGCCATGCAGGTGGCAAAATCCTAAACCGTAAACCTGAACTAGTAGCTTCCATTTCATGTTCCATTTTTCTCCATCTAATTCTCCATCATTGGGCCCTACATGCCTACATCCCTACATTGCTACATGCCTGCAGGCCTGGTCATGAGCAGTATGGGACGTAAAGCTCTTTCGGGTCGTGGTATTGTAGGGAAGGAGGATTGTACAAGTATGAAGCCGTACTTCAACAGTGTAACTTCTAATGACTGGAGTGTAGGCGTGTCCGACCTGTGTTTCTTGCAGCCAGGACGAGGATGAGAGATGTTTCTTCTGCTCAGATTGCATCGGTTGCAATGGGACCGGACACATCTCTGGTGGTGGAGGTGGCTTCTTCGGGGGTGGCCACTCCCAGCGATGCTACAAGTGCCACGGTCGAGGTTTCTCGCACAACTCCTCCATGAATCACGACAAGGACTAGACATGCACGTGAGGCAATTGCCGGCCGCTACTTGATGACTAGAGCAACCTCAGGGATGCAATGTTTCAGGTGCAAGACCGAAGTGGTGCAGGTCAGGTGTAAGTCTGGTGAAGATGCATTTCTGAGCTCGCATTTGGCTGTATCTTGGTCGCAGGATGACGATGAAAGGTGCTTCTTCTGCGAAGACTGCACAGGATGCAATGGTAGAGGTCATCTTTAAGGACACAGGGATGCAGGTTGGAAACCGGTCCCCGTAGTTAGTGCCGCAACCGTCTGGGAGGGCTGGACGAAGATGGGCGATAGTTATGTAACCTGAATGCAGAGCTGCGCTGCTGTACTGTACTCTTGCTGCTTGAGCATGAGGCCAGCGCAGCCCATGCATGAAGGACATGCTTGCCAGAAGACAGGACATGTTTGCAGCTCGAGTTGTCTGCTTACGTTTCAAGCAGTTTGGGATCTCAAGCCAGGGGAAGGGTTTTGGTTTCTACTATCTCATGTGGCTGCAGACATGCATCATTATTATGTTGGAGTTCCCAAGGGGGGGGCTAGCCAACAAACGCACAGCAGAGCTGTGGTGATGATTCTTCTCCGTGACCCGGACCCCTTAGAGGATCCAAGAATGGAGCCACCCCCAAAAATGACCACCATTATTACATTGGGGAAGCTGGAGGATTATTGAGAGGTTCCATTATTTTTGGATCCTTTAAGGGGTCTGGGGACCTGTGTTTTGCCATGCCCCAGTCTTCAAAAGACCAGGGCCAAAGAGAGTCAACAAGCTACCAGCTTCCTCTGCAAAAGGTGTTCCTTAGGTGGACCCCCCACCCAGTAATCGTGACTATTTGAGGAAATAAGGATTATATTAGGATCCTTTTATCTTCCTATTATTCCACTACTACAGGGTGGGGGGTCCTCCCAAGGTGTTCCAATGACAGGCCCCTTCTCATCTTTGCTGTTGCCTCGCTCCCATGCTCCGCTGCGCCCAGGCCATGAAGTTCAGAGCCAGGTGGTCGCTATGATCGAGCAGGCGCGTCGTGCAAGCGCAGTGTTTGCTTGTTACATATTTCGTGCTCTTATGAGAAATGGTTCCAGCATCCGGTAAAGGGATCAACAGTCATGCCGAAGTTGTGCCCTTTGAACATGTTTTGGCTTGAGAGCTCTGGAAAGAAGTGCTACAGTCAGTCTTGGCTCCTGACAGAGGGCTTGCAGGGTTGGTCAGACTTCACTTGCCATGGCCTACTTTTCTGCGGCTGCCGACATGGCCGCCACTCGGATGGCAGGAGCAGACTTAGAGGATCTGACAACACTGCCTGCCTGCAAGAACTAAAAGCGCTGTTCGGGTTCGCTTGCAGCCCTGATGCTGAGATCAATAATGTCACTTGTATCATTGAGTCATTGATGATCATCATCATGGTCATTCATTGCCTGCCAGGTGGTCGCCAGACAAAATGTCACTCGTTTGAAAGACCTTTACCCCAAACCCTACACAGGGGCGACACCCTAAAACGAAATCCCCAAACTCACCGCCCGCAGATCTAAGGACGCTGTGGAAGAGCAGGACCAGATCCGAGACGAGAGTGGCAGCCCCGAGGAGTGAATTAGGGGTTGTCACATTTATTATTATTGATATTTTAGGATTGCTACTATTGTTATTATTAGTATCACTACTGCGTTTATTACAATGGTTATTTTCGTGTTTCCATGCCACGGTGTGCGTAGTCTAGATGGCCAGGATAGGGTTGGTGATGTTGTTTGCATGCATCATCTCGCCGAATCTTCAGATGTCGCTACTGCCCCGTGCCGCTCAGTGTTTGATGCAAGAAGTGTTTTCTTTGCTTGTTTTTGGGAGGACGCAGTGGCTGAGGACGAGTACGGCTGCGAGCGTGAGGAACCGCACTTGATTTCTTGCCATCATGGCCTCCCACTGGCATCCTATTTTCTCGATGCTGCTATAGTTGGCAGTATTCAGGCAAAGTAGCAGTAGAGTAGTACAAGTCAGCATCTCACGTACTCCATGAGTGTTTCAAGTCTAGCTATGTAGATTGGCCTGTACTTTATCAATCTCATTAACTTTACGTGTCTTGTCAAACTTGTCTTGCGGTTTTGAAGCGGTGTACATGTTAGGTGGACCCTCCACCCCGTAATAGCTACGGGATAGCAGTGATGATAGTCGTGTCCTCTAATTTTCCTATTTTATCCTCTATTATACCACTGTCACAAGGTGGGGGCTCCACGTAATGAATGTGACAGGAAGCCGGGCAGGCCTGTGAAGAGGGCGAGGAGGAGGAAGCCGAAGTGGAACCTGCTGTTGCTGAGGCTGTTTTTGGGGCTTAGAGTTTAGAGTTTCGGGTTTCGGGTATGATCTATTTTACCAAAGAAAAACAATGACAACAGTATTGGCGCTGATATGATACAGTAGCTTCCATTTTCTTTTCCATTATCCCTATTTAACCCCAATATTTACCGTTATACGAACAGTAGTAGTCAGTACAGCGCAGCCCGGGGCTTGTCGCTCCTGCTACTTTTCTCGCTGATCTTTTTGCTCAGTAGAAGCCTTACCATCAGCATGACAAGGATAACTAGTCTACAGATCCATCGAAGAGTGCTGACCCTAGACTAAGTACCCTAAACCCCTAAACCCCTAAACCCCAAACCCTAAACCCTAAACCCTAAAGCCTAAACCCTAAACCAAAGCAGCAGAGTCTAGAGAGGCCTTCCTTGATTCCATCAACGAGGAGCAGGCCCGAGCCTTATGGGTTAAAACTATAATATGAGGGTTTAGGGTTTTTGGTTTAGGGTTTCTAAACTCCTTAAAGGAGAATATAAAGGGGGTTATATAGCGGAAGACTATAGGGGATATCAAGGGGGATGCTAGTAGTTTAGACAATAGCTCATACAATTCTGGAAGTGTTTCTGAGGGTTTGGGGTAGTTTCCTGGTGGATAGTAGGGCAAGAATAAAAATTACATGGTTACATCATGAGTACTAACGCGATCCTGTCCTTCCTTCCTCTACTACCCACCGCTAGGCTTAGGCGCTCGCAACGTGCTCTCACTTTTTGTGCATACCTAGACCCTGGGCGGATCTAGAAAGTAGATCCCCCTTAAGGGTACCTAGGAATTACCCCCTAGTAGTATAAGGTACCAAATTGGGGGTTCTACTTTCTAGATCTTCCCAGGGGTCTGGGTAGGTGTTGTCGTTGGTGGGTTGACTTCTGCCGAGTCAGGCTTCCACCTAGACTGCCCCTAAAGAGGGTCCGCTTAGGTGGGCTTAGGGTTTAGGGTTTAGGGTAGGGTTTAGGGTTTAGGGTTTAGTTTAGTGTTTGGGGGGGATGGTTCTTTGGGCTTTCCACACTGCTGGATTTAAACATGTTCCTATACACGGTGTTCCTGTGCGATGGGTTGGTTTATTCATTGCTAAGCTTGAAACTGTGAACCCTAAAGCTCCTCAACCCTGAGCCTTAAGAGTCCGAAGGGTCAAGCATGTGGTAGTTGCCCTAAACAGGGGGGATCCTAATATAGACCCCAAAATACATTAGGCCTTTTTATGGGGACCCCCAAAATGGCACCCGGGAATCCTGACTTCCTCAGCTGTGCAGGAAGGCCAGCTTCAGACTGGCGAGGAGGAGGCCCAGAAGCAATCTACTTAGTACAGTGACGCTATGGGAGTACGAAGGGATATTGTAGTGCTATTGCATGGAACCACGAATTATTGGAATAATGGAATCACCTGGAAAAGAGAATGGACAATGAATTGGACACAGGGTGTCCATTGGGTTTATGGGGTCATAGGGGTGATTGAACTTCTTACTAAGTCCCCCTGACCCTCCAATTATGATCTGTCGGAAGTGCCTGTCATTGACTGAAGCGGAGAATGTCGGTGGAATTCTGGTGGATGCTCGGTCGGTAAGGACTTTCAGCTTGTTGCGAAGTGGGTGCTTCGTCGTGTGCAAGAAGCGCTGAGAGTTTAATATGTACTATAGTCTAAACTCAATAAAGGGGGTTATATAGGGGATTATATAGGGGACTATTATAGGGGTTATTAAGGGGGATACTAGGAGTTTAGACTATAACCCCTATAATCCTATACATAACCCTATATATAGCAGTTTCCATTTCATTTTCCATTTTCTTTTCCATTTGATTCTCCATTATTAAGGGGGATACTAGGAGTTTAGACAATGGAGGGGGCGTGCGTAGTCTTGCTTAAGTCCACAAATTCCCCATTCAGTATTCAGAAGGTCAACGTGAGGGATCATTTGGTTGAATGAAAGTGGCATCCGCGTTTAGCAGTATCTCAAAGTTGTTACCATACTCACTAATGAGGCCCTAGGATGGACCGCGCAAGGTTTCTTATCAACCCCAACATCTTTTGAACCCTCAACCCTAAACCCTATTCCATGGTCCCCACGCCTTAAGCACGAAGCCATGCTGGCAAGGCACAGCTGGACGCGGACGAGGATTGATGACCTTGGAGGGTTTAGGGCTATGGCTTAGGGTTACGTCGCTACAAGAAAAAGATTGAGAAACGGTGGCTACATGGGTCTCCATGTTAGTTTGGGGTGGGGTTCAGCCGTTAGGGTCTGACACAGGGTTGCGCAGATTGAGTCGGACTTCTACACCAATATACAGCCCCTTATAGAATCCCTAATTAGCAGGGACTCCTAGACGCCTTTTAACGGCCCCCATGCATGCCTAGGGTGCCCAGGGACCTCCGATGTAACAAGCGTTTATGTTTGAATAGAATGACTCAAGAATTTGAACATGGTGTCAACGTCAGAACCAGTCCCCTGCGACCAATCTACATATGCTGACGCGGAGGCTCCTGCTTGAAAGTCAATTATCTCAAGGTTAGCTGCACGTTCTCGAGGCTGTCAAAGGGGATGCAGGTGCTACTGCGACCGAGGAAGACTTGCGCCATCTACATGCCCTAGGTGGACCCCCCGCCCTGCAATAGTGGCGTGATAGGAATACAAGAGGACCTAACATAGCTACTACTATCCCTTATAGTCACTATTACTGGGTGGGATGTCCACCTAGCATATGCCCTTAGTAACCTGGGCACTACAGTATACTGGGGTTCCTGACTGGTGCAAGATGTCTACAGTTGATGTTTTTAGAATACTTGGGCTTAGAAATCGAGTACCTGGTTGCAAGAGTGCTTCTTCGAGTGAAGTTGCCTACTGTAGGGCCAAGATGAAAGACGGGAGAAACACATGCACAGCAATATGGACAATGAAATGGACTGGAAGCTAGGAGTAGGTGCGCGTGTAAAATATTTGGGGATTTTGGTGAAGGGCCCTAGATAATTGGAATAGGGTTTGGGGGAGACTATATTCGCATTCTACTTGCAGTTTGTGAGAGTTCTAATGAAATTAAATGCTTCGTTCGGCCTTCTGAATTGATTACACCCATGGTATGAGCTACATGCGATGGTGTTGGCACGGGGGCTTGGCATTCAGGGCATATTCCCGCGATATGTAAGTGTCCTCCTGCAAGTCGGGTCCCAAGTCAAAACATAAAGTTCAGTATATTTCATTAATTACTACTGTAGGAGCCTGAACAATCCGCCATGCTGCTCTTGACAGTCCTTGTATGCTGTATAAGGTATCCAAAGCCCTATTCTCATCATTTTGGCTTCTGGAATACTGCCGTTGGCAACCAAGTTTGTAGTGCCAATAGCCTTGTTTGCGTCTACTTCCATCGCATATGGCTCAGATCGGTTTCTATACACATTGAGCAACCGCCGACCAATGTTGTCGGCTGGTATGACGTGCGGAGCGGTGATAAAAGGGGCTGTACAGCAAAGAAACGGTCATGATTGGTTACACCACGATTTCTGCTAGGACCTTTGCAGGAACCCTGCTCTTACAAATGCTTATACCTTCCCATGTGCAGTTCTTCCCCGTCACGGACACCTGACTGGTGACGCGCAGTTCCTGTATGCGTCAAATGCCATGCGCAACATTTAGGGGCAAACCAAAGTAGGGTAACATCCCGAGGGCATGCCGCTTGAACACAGTGTAACTGCAATAGACCTATCCTCTCATAATCCCTAAGGCCCTTTGAGGGTCCCAATTTCAAGAATGTCTCATTCAGCAGATCGAGTCTGACAAAGCCAGAATCGAGGGGTTTGCAGCGGAGTGGAGAGTCCAGGGCTTAGGGTGGTAAATCAACATAAGGGTCCCCATGAGGTTCCAAAGCGCTTTCCTTTGGCATCCCCATAGCTTGCGTGAATTCTTGATCTCAATAGATGCCGACCGACCTTAGACCCTAAACCCCTAAACCCCTAAACCCTCAACCCCTAAACCCTAAACCCTAAACCCCTAAACCCCTAAACCTTAAGTTTTAGGTGCGGACTGTCGTCTCTGTAGGGCCTCTTTGGAGGCTTCCATCTCATCTGGTTTGAGAGAGCACGGGTGGCGTGTCTCAACTATTGTGGTATGTTAAAATATTTTGGGAATGTTTAATATTGGGGGTGGTTGAATATCACGGGGAGGGGATCATGGTAGATATTTGCTTATCGTTGACCCTAAACCCTAAACCCTAATTGGGGCTTTGTGGATCTGACGCGTGCGATTGCCGAGGTTAGCGCCGATTCCGGCCTCCGCCTCGGTATTTGCAGCCTGATTCAGGGCAGTGAATGCTAATGGGTTTAGGGTTTAGGGTTTAAAGTTTAGGGTTTAGGTATTAGGGTTGGGTTTAGGGTTTAGGGTTTAGGGTTACCCTTATAATACCCTAAGCCCAAAACCCTGAACCCTATGAAATACCACCATCCTCCTCACCGCGACCCCTAACAAGGGCCCCGTCAAATTCTCCCCAAACGTGTGAGTCGGACACACCATCATCCCAGAGCCCTAGGGTTTAGGGTTTAGGGTCTAGGGTTCAGGGGGACCCTGTAATAATCCCCTAGTTTCCCCAATGTAGTACTGGGTTCATATTTGGGAGGTTCCATTTTTTGGATTCTTTCGGGAGTCCGGTCCGGGATCCAGCATTAAGTCAGAGCCAGTCTGCTTCTGCGGGGCAATGGGCTTCAGGGCAGGGTTGAGGGTTTGGCGTTTAGGGTTTTTTAGGGTTTACGGTTTATATGGTTTAGGATTTAAGGTTTAGGGTTTACAGGACTTAGGGTTTAGGGTTTATAGGGTTTAAGGTTTAGGGTTTACAAGGTTCAAGGTCGTGACTTCAGCTCCTTGTTGCATGAAGCATGATCTCAGCCTACGCTGAAACCTTAGAACAGCCGAAACCCTGACACCTCTTCAGTCCCCAAAGCCTACCCGTACAATTTACCCTACCTTCCTCCAGACTGACGAACGATCCATATTACGCACGCTTCATGTCTCTCCCTAAGTACCCTGAACCTTGCGAACTATGATGCTGGAGTAGGCTAAGGTCATGCAGCGTTTCAAGTATTGACAGTAGAACCCTATACAGGGGGCTAAAAAGGGACAGCAGCCCCGTATTCCGACTGAAGGCCGGACATTTGCATCGCATCTGCGTTCAGAGCCCAGCGTCCCTTGCACCCTTTGCAGCTTACGGGCTTCTCCAGACGCCGGGAGGAATGGCAATGAACATGACAAGTACCTTTCAAGATAGCCTTTGGTCACCCCGAATGGGTTGGGGCTTACCCCAAGGTTAACCTTTTTGGGGCTAGGAAATTCAGCAGAAGGACCAGTGGTTCTGTCCGTACCATGGTTAGGTCAATGTTCCAGGTTCCAATCCTTGATGCTTGTTTAGGGTTTAGGGTTCGGGGTTCCTGAGAAGTGCGAAAAGGATCCTCTTGCTTCCAAGGGACATAGGGGATGGATGTAATGAATTGAAGGGGTTTCGATTTTGGGCCTGAAGCGGAGGCAATTGTAACAATGTAAATCACACCAAATAGTTTGGACAATGATGTTGAAGTTCGGTGTACCGAGTAATAGAATAGTGTTCTGGGGTGCCACGTACTGAATGCGTATATATCAGATGACAGGAATGCTGTCCCCTGTAGAGCCTTCATGTGAGCTACTGTCAATGTTTGACTTATTAAATGAAGGAACCCTTTGCAGCGGACAGGGGTTCCTCTGGTAGGCTAATATAGTCCCTAATGCAGTCACTAATAAGGAACCGGTGTCCATTAAATTCTGCAGGAACTGACTGTAGCTCATGTAACATGTACAAGAGTATTTTACGCCCATCAAGCGGAACACCATGAACGCTCAACATCTAGCCCAGCTGCCCCCCCGCAATCTAAACAAGCTTCCGCCGTGCGTGAGCAGAAGTTGATTTGGTGTGGTGCCTGTCTATAATACCCTAAGGGTCCAAGTACCCAATAACCATGTACTTCCCCCAAAGCCTGTGCTACAATTACTACTACCCAAATCCTAAGTACCTAATTAGTGGGTACTTGGATACGTAGTGTGTGTGTTTTTTAGAAGCTTTGCCTGTCAATATGTGGGCCCATCAAAATTTCAAAAGGTTTAGGGTAGGACCCTTGGGTTGGACCCTGGTTCTTAGGGAAGCCTTGCGAAGGACTATAAACCCTACACACTTTGCTTATATCTTGATATCCATTTCGGGTCCGGAATCATTTCGTTCAGGGTTCAGGGAACGAAGGTGCAGCAGGGATGCAGAGGAACGCCTGCGCAATATGCAGGCAAGTGACAAGACATGACAGTGAAGAGGCTTCTTGGGGTGGTTGAGCTGAAGCCATATTGGTCCTAATTACCGAATCCCCTTGACAAAGGGGTTAGGGTTAGGAACCATGTGCACAGAATGTAGCAACCATGTGCACGGAAAGTAGCAAGGTACTTGTTTATGTGCTTAAGGGGGGCCCGGAACTCCAAACCCCAAACTGCATGGGGGCCTCCATGAACAGGAAACCCCGTCCAAGGACCCCTGGACAAAGAGGGCACGACCGGTCTGGCTGAAGCCTCAAGTGTCAAGGATGTAGGGTACAAGTCCATTTTAGTTTAGTACAAACTTAAGGAATTATTACATATGACTTTTTTCTTCTAGGTCTAAGGGGCCGTCAGGCAGTTGAGAGCTGGCTTTCAGCAGTTCTTTGGTATACAGATAGGCCTTCACATATTTGGGTATTTGGGGCCACAGGTGGACTCCAGTTTTGTGATACTACGAATAGGTAGGCCCTCAGCATTGCATGTTATTTGTATGTGCCGACAGAAGGCGGATTCCCTCATCATTGAACAATCCATGTCTTGACACCAGCCGTACGGCAGTGGTGCCTACTTAGATTTCTTCCGGCTTTCCCACCGATTTTCCTGTGCCTTAAAGAAAGAAACCCACACTGTAAACAAGCATTGGTAGATTTTGATGTCATGTGTATGGGGAAGGGAGCAAGGCAGTATCGTGGTAGATTGATTTTTGTTGTTTACCCAGTGTAGGGAACTTCGTATATTCTGTCAGATTTACCGCTGCCGAAGTCAGCTAACGGTAGCCCTACCATACCATCTAGATATCTAGGGTGATAGCATGCAGGCAAGCTTTAGGAAGGTCAAATACATGTATATGTACCTACCAGTAACTCCCTGTGCGCCTTTCTGATGCCAGCCTAATACCCGAATGCCTACACCCTGGCCATGTTGAAGACACCAAGGCTCTTCAACCGTGCCAGTACGCCCCGGGGCCTGACACCAAGGAATCAAAAACTGAGGGGGGCTCAGGATCACCTACTGCGGTGGACAAGGATATGGAAACCACTATGTCATGTAGAGCGCAGGGCTCGAGGGGACTGAGTGAGGAATGGAAAAGAACATCGAAACTGCTATGTTGTTTAAGGTTTAGGGGGGCTTAGTAAGTATGCCCATAAGCCTTGTAAGCCATATAACAACCCCAGTTATCCCCTCTATGAACCCTTTAGTGCCCACGAGAGCGTAGAAATTAGGGAGCAATGACGGTCGGAGGGTATGTCGGGACAACTAAGGTCCGTACAAAGCATCAGACATGGAGGAGCATGTTGTTCAGTAGACCATATAAGTAGCTTTTTGAGCAGCACATGTAAGATGAATAAATGAATTTCAGTCTTCCCTAAGGCTCGCAGCAGCTTTTCAGTTGTCCCCCCCCCCTCCCATACCGCATGTAGGTCCGGTCACAGTCATCGAAACGGAGGCTTTTTGTCAGACGTGCTTGAATGCCACTCTCTTCAAGCACCATGCTCATAAACTCGTAGGTGCCAACCTGTGGTGGTGGGGCTGCGAGCCTACACCCTGAGAACAGAAGTAATGTAGACCCCTAATTAACAAACCCCCTCCCCGTAATGGGGATTATAATAGGGATCCGAATATTAAAGCCCTTAAAAGGAAAGGGTTGATTAATCACGGGTCTACATTACCCTAGTAGGATAGACTGAGGCCCAAAGTATGTATGTATGTATGTATGTAGGTAGGTAGGTAGGTATGTATGTATGTATGTATGTGTGTATGTGTGTATGTCTGTATGTATGTATGTATGTATGTATGTATGTATGTATGTCTACTAACTTAATGAGAAGGGTCCCGGTATGGTTCTAATCGGGTCATAGTTACAATTAGAAGTAGGTTACAAGTATCACGCCCGTTCAGGTACTTGGTTGCGGTTGGATATTACTGCGCGTCTTTCTGTAGAAGCCCAAACTATTCCTAACGGTCTGGTCCTCGAGTCCTTATATATTCTACACAGAATAGACCTCAACAGGATATTGGTTGTTATTCCTGGGTTGCTGTTAAGGAACTTGAATTTTGTCTTTATGAGAAGCAATCCCTGCCATTTACTAGAAGCCCATATTATGGTATCTTACTTTAAATTCCTTAACAGCAGCCGAGACTCAAGCCCGAACATTGGTTGTACCCAATACAGAACGAGAGTGACTGTTTTTATTGTTCCCTGAGCCCTACACCCAATGCAGACTTAGGATGATCAGTCTTTGCTACCGCTTCAGCCTCCCAAACAAAGCTTCCCAGCTGAAGACACAAATCTGATTCCGGCTTTGAGAGAAGTCGGCTTTCTTTGGAGGTTCCCTTCTATATCCCTGTAATTACCAAAAGTCTTCAAATAGGGAGCCCCCAAAACCCATCCCTGATTTTGGAAGTCTCCTGAACTCTAAACTTAACCCTAAACCCATCTACACCTCTAAACCGTGGGATCAAGGCAGAAGGATTTCGCTCCGGCAGCTGATGTGCCGTTGCAGGAGACTGTTGTGATCTTGGGGTTTAGGGTTTTGTGTGTTAAGTCGTATTAGGGATCCTAATACCATTTAGGATATGTATTCCCTGGCTAGGGAAAAGGCAAGTGAGCAGCGGGCTTTCAATTCATGGTATGAGTTCTTCTGTATGGGACATGCGCTAGATCAAAAAGGATTGCCCGCCAAAAGCAAGGGTTTCCTGTGAGCGTGGAAGGACTGGCAGGCTCCACATAAGAATCAGTCATCATAACAACGATCATGATGATGGCAATGCTAGCTTAGTAACAGTAATAATAATAATGATAGTAATATGGCCCTCTCGCAGTCCAATCAGTTTTCATGTAGGCCCGGTAAGTTTCCTGGATCCCAAGTGTGGGCTGCCCCATAATGAGAAAGCTTCAGTTGTCAAGCAGGCACTGCATAATCCGTGGGGAATCTTGCATGAAGCCCAAACCCCCAACTCTAAAACCATGCAACAGTCGAAGAACTCCTTTCAAGATCCCCTGAGTATATTCCAGATGACTCCAGATGAGCAGTATTTTTGGGTTGGATAGTATACTCCCCAAGCAGTCTCTGATTTTCTCAGGAACTTGATCCCCAACAAGCCTGATCATATTACTGTTAACATCATGAAGCCCAGGTGGGTTCGTAGAACCAGGCAGAAGCCTACTTTTCTACACAGGAAAGGCACTGCTCTTCATTGCCCTGACCAGATTTGTATCCCGAGCGTCACGGCTCGCCCCTCACTTTCTGGATGGGACTCGATGCTATTAATGTTAAAGCACCTGTTTCTCCATCCAAGTCCGCGAAACCAATTCAGGGGTAGGTTGAACATATCTTCGAATTTATGTTACACTGAATTGTTACATAATCCATTCTAAGGCAAAAGAACCCGAAACCTACCCTAGAATTTCTTCGTTGGCAAAAAGGAAATTCCAATCAGTTCAAGTCGCTACTGAGAAGCGCCTTTTCGCCAAACACTCTTGAAAGCCACACGGTTTAGGGTATAGGCTTCAGGGTCTAGGGTATCTGCCCATGCTTGCTTCGCCCATTTGTCAACCCTAAAAGGTGTCAGATAGGGGAGTATATAAGCGATTAGAGGACTTATGAAGACCGAAGGGTGATAATAGGAGTTTAGACGACAAGCTCATCTGCAGATTTATGTTGCGAAATGCTGTAACTTGTACTTGTTCCAACAACCCGAAGGATCTATGTAGGTATATAGTAGATACTTGGGCCCTAAAGTAGGTATATGGGAACTTCTTTGGGCCCAAAGTATATACTATATATACCTACATGGACCGTTTGGGCAAGAATCCAGCGCACTTGCCCCTGTAACGTGCGATTCCCTTTGGCACACCCTGCACTGCGCCAAGAGATTTTGCACAGTCCCTAAGGGTCCAAGGGCCCAAGGGCCCAACTACTAGGGTTTTAGGGCCCAAATACTACAATATCAATGGTATTTGGGCCCTAAAACCCTAGTAGTTGGGTCCTTGGACCCTTAAGTGTATTGCTGCAATCACTGCCAAACTATAGTTTTCATCAGCATTATTCCTTTGAGAGGCCAAAGTGCCTGAAGAGCGCTTAATCGACTCACTGACGTCCGTGAATAAATAGTAAATTCCAATAGAGAATAACACAATCTCCTCTGTCTGGCTCAGTATACTTTATGTTGCGCTATTCACATAACCTTATCCTTTATATCCTTACTCCCCATAAATGCTTCTAGAACCCGTTTAGAGAAAATGGCAGGAGTCGATTTCAGATCCCTTGAGTTCACGGCTTTTTGGAGACTGGACTGAGAGAGAGCTTTAAACCCTTAAACTCTGAACCCTTCCGTATAAACCTTGATAACCCTAAACCCTAGACCGCGCAGGCCCCATCGCCTCCTCCTGCGCCGGAGCGAAAACCTTCTCCGGATCGTTTCCTGGGTTTAGCGTTTAACCCAGACCCCTGATTGATAAACCCCCTCCCCTGAACAGGGATTACAATAGGGATCCTAATATTAAGGCCCTTAACAGCCTAGACCCTCCTCCTACCCTCTATTAGGGCCTAAGTACCTACTATTAGGGACCATATACCCCCAATTAAGGGCACAAGGAGGGTCCTGGAGGAGGGGGTTTATTCATCGTGGGTCTACAGTAGGGCGTAAGGGGATGACTTGGGTTTAGGGTTTACAGGGTTTGGGGTTTGTAGGGTTTGGGGTTTAGGGTCTAAAGGGGTTTTAGGGGGTTTAGGGTTTTTAAGGTTTAGGGTTGTGGGTTTATAGGGTTTAGGGCTTATAGGGTTGAGGGTTTATAGGGTTGAGGGTTTATAGGGTTTAGGGTTTATAGCGTTTAGGGTTGTGGGGTTTAGGGTGTAAGGGGGATGATTCTCGAGCCCCCTCCAACTGCCACAAGAACCTGTCCAAGCATCCAAGGGCACGACGCCTAAACCTAAAAATGTCAACCGTCGATTTTCAGCGCCAAATGATGTGCTATATAGGTACTTGGTACCATCTCTTTTGTACATGGCCACTTGGGCGCTGAGTGGTAGGTGCTGATGCTTGTAATCTGTGATATGCGTGCAACAAAAATACCTTGGATATGCCCCCACTCATGAACAGCTGGAGAATAACTGCAAATATATATATATATATGTGTATATATGTATATAACCCTTAATATGACCCCTATAGACTGTTAATGGGTGAGGGCAGGACCCAAGAAGCACTTCGTATGCGGTACTGTCAATGCTAGGGTTACTAAGGACGATTAAGGGTGAACAGCAGGTTCTTCCTGTCAATTTAATTCATGCTCAAGTTTCTGAATATGAGTCCACGACCTTTAAGTAGATAAGAAATACTGACGGTAGCTCATTTAGACCCTACAAGATCCAGGGCTGCTTATGATTTGGGGGTGGGATTCTTCAAAGGCTCTGTACGAGTATTTTCGCTCAGACAGATTATTTTGAATTTCGGCGGTTCCTCAGAATACGAGTGAGGAAAGAACTTAAGCATAAGGAGATATGGGACAAAGAGGAGGGCCCACAAAGCATCAAAACTCCCGGAAGTTCAGAGGGCTCAAAGTACTGCAAGATTTCTTTGGGCTTGAACTTTTAAATCCTAACCACCAATACGTGGGAATGGACCAAGCCGCAATCTATCAGCCCGGCCTAAGCTTTCTGGGTCATTGCTTGACATATTAGGGTTTAGGGTTGAGGATGTACCAACAAGACGTCATAAGATATAATCACCGCCGCCTAAGAACAACTCCCCACTCCCTTCATAATTGATGCAGTGCGCCCTTTGTTATGTACTGGTACTGTACCAGGAGTACTTGGTAGTTTCCATAAATGAGGGACCCGCATTGTAGACCCCAAAATACGATAGTCCTTATCAATGGGACCCCTCAAAAGGCACCCCAATTTTTAGGAAACCCGAAGCCTTAAACCCTAAGCACTGATCCTCAAACCCTAAACCCTATATATCCCCTTGGAAACCCCATTTGTTATTAGGGTAGGGTTTAGGGGTTGTAGGGTTTAGGGGTGTATGGTTTAGGTGTGTAGTGTTAAGGGTTAAGGGTTGGAGTAGCCCTACGCCCACTAGCATTGGCATACTGAGAATATATATATGGCCCAACTTTGGTCCCCATTTCCCTAAAGTCTAAACCCTATAACGCATTAGTGGGTGGGTGCCCAACCTAAGTTTAGGGTGCTGCTTTACTCTTTTACCCTGCCTTAAGCGTTTTCCGGAGACTCAGACAAGTCAGGCTCTTCGCAGGAAGCGCCATCGGCTGCAGAGGCTGCTTTAGATCTCACGGAAAACCACACCAGGAGATTGCAGATGTTGCCGGGAAATAATAAATCTTCGAAGAATCACAGTATGCCGCAAATCTACGGCGTCTAGCAAATAGGCACGCCTCCAGAAAGCAATGGAGGATTTGTAGGGCCAAACTGGCGTGAAGATCTTTATCCTTCCAAGCATGAATATAGAATATCATATATATATATATACACACATATACGTACATATATACATATAGGTATATATATATATACATATATATATATATGTACATACACACGACACACACATGGGACTAAATACACGTCTATTGATGTTTCTTGTGTGCTTTCTATTGAAACTGCACATGGAACCATTGGTTATGGAAGGAGCTGCACGAAGATGGAGACTGCAGGGAGCATACAGTTCAGGGTTTAGGTTTTAGGGGGTGTAAGCTAGGTCAGCATTGCACATGTATGTTGCAGTATGTAATTATGTCGTCATCCGAGAAGGAGTACGAACTCTGGTTTTAATGGTTTTGCAATGGACCAGCATGGAGCCTCAGAAGCATTTAGAACTGATTGCAGAACATGTGTGTCCTAGGATTTGTTTTTCATAATTTAGTTTTTTTGGCGAGGGGCGGGGGGGGTCTCTGGAAGTCTTTAAGTTTCTGGGAAAAGCCTTATCTGTAGAGCTAATCGTAACAAAACCAACTAGCACCTAAAACCAAATCTCCCAATATATCCCCCCCAGGTGTGCTGTAGGGGAACAATCATCGTGGAGGGGTGGGGGGGGGGCTATTATTTATACTCCTAACACTTGTCCTATTCATGTTCGTACTAGTATTACACATATAGTTTTCAGTATCATTTATCACTCCGAGTACTGTAAAACACTGTCCTGAGTTCTACTCATATTCTGGCTAGCGTCTAAACCCTAAACCCAAACCCCTTAACCCTAAACCTGGGTTTTAGTGCTATTGCTACTGGAGGGAGGAGATCTGCTGAAGGCGGAGTCCACGGGCGCTCTGGATTACACAGCGCTGCCGCACCAGCTGGATGCAACCTGCCTAAATTCATAAGGATTAGGGGTTTAGGGTTTACGGTTCAGGGTTGTTTAGGGCTTGGGGTATATGACAGACGGGGTATATGGGGGGTATATAGGGATGCGATAGGGGTATAGAGGGCTTAGGGGAAGAATGACAAGGCAACTGGGGATAAGAATGACACTGCGGTTAAAAAAGTGTTTATAGGCATTATGTTATGTGGGAGCCTAAGTGATTACCAATGTCATGTTGACATTTATATGAGGTACTCTACTCCATGGTTGCGTACGGAATCTATTGTAGGAGTCAGGCGTTTACAGCAGCTCGCTCAAAGTCATCTTAGGTACCTGTTTTAAGTTGTGGCATTTCAATTAGAGTTATTGATTGCAAGACTTCCAAAGCCATGGGCCCAGGCAAATTACCTGAAGTTCGACACCGATGCTGTGTGGCTTGGACTGCAAACCCCGGTCGACATGGGTTTTACAGTGGCTAGAGGAAATTTGAGCTATAGTCTAAACTTCTAAACTCCTTGTATCCCCCTTTGAAAAGCCCTATAGTAGTCCCCTATATAATCCCCTGTATTAACCCCTGTAAGGAATTTAGACTCGAGCTCATATGGCACTGGCACATCAGATGTTCAGCATACTGTAACTCCCGGTATGGGCTATGTCCGGTTTTGCCAGATGCCCTCCGTCCACAATGAATCCTCGTGCCACTACCATTCCACCAGTTTTTTAGGTTATGGTCCCCTTAAGTAGACAGAATAGTGGGTTTATGGGGTCTTATTATAATATACCCAAAGCCATGTTTTATCTACTTACGGGTGACTAAGCCCTAAACCCTAAATAGTATTCTCCAGTTTCTTTTCCATTATGGCTATAAAACCCCAATATAACCTCAATATTCTATCTACTTAAGGGGGACTAAACCCTAAACCCTAAATAGTCGTCTCCATTTTCTTTTCCATTTTCCCTATATAACCCCAATATAACCTCAATATTCTATCTACTTCTAAACCCTAAACCCTAAACCCAAGGGGGACTATAGGGTTTAGGGTGCATGGAGGGCTAAAACAAGGTACCGACAACTGGCAGCCCAAAGGGTCCATGTAGGTATATCGTATAATACTTAGGGCCCAAAAGGGTCCCCATAGACTTACTTAGGGCCCAAGTATATATTATATGCCTACATGGACCGTTTGGGTATAGTAGTCCCAAGTGAACGACTTCTCAGCGAAGGCTTCGCCCCACGACCATCGATGTGGGAACTGTGTGGACCAAGCAGGAGCTAGATGAGAGTGTCACAACGCCTCATAACTAGGAATGGTCAGCATTGAAGATGGAATTTCAGCGTTGTTCTACTCAAATTCAAAAGACATGAGGAGATGTACATATGTGAGTTTTCGATAATACCTCAGTAAGGAACTGCAGGAAGCCCCGCTAATGGAGTTACTTGTCCTCTCAGGAACATGCCTGTTGGAGGCTTACCTAGGTTCGCGATTTAAACAACAAAGTGCATCCAGAGGGTATACGAGGATGTAGAAGCATATTTAGGGGTTCTAGAGGAATACATAGAGTTTAGGGATTGGTTCTTCAGGGCTTGAAAGTTTAGGTGTCCTTTTCTCGGGTTCAAAAAAGAAAGATTATAATATATATTGGTTCAAAAAAGAAAGATTATAGTATATATTGGGATCTGAGTCTGAATTGATTTGTTTCACTCGCTTGGCATGCTATGTCTTATCAAAGGTCAGGCAAGCCCATAATTTTGCTGCTTGAGGGGCATCTCCAGAACCCCCTATGTTGACATTGAGGTTTAGGGTTTAGGGTTGAGGGGATTTAGGGTCTAGGAGTTTGGGGGTTGGGGTTTAGGGGTTCAGGGGTTCAGGGTTCTGGGGTTTTGGGGTTTAGGGGTTTAGGGTTTTGGGGTTTCGAGTTTAGGGGAGATAGCTTATACTGTGCTTAGGAGGGACTGGGGGGCGGGGCCATGACTAAGTAGTCTTTACTGATGACTATGAGCATCCGCGCCTTGAACAGTTTAAAGCCTAAATCCTAAGCTGTGATTCAGGGCACCAGGTAGAGGAGGTAGGCTTCTGGGGAAGTCTTCGAGAAGATGATGCTCCATGTCAAAGCTTTCTATCAGCCTCGGTCACGATTCCTAGTTTAGGGTTTAGGGTTTAGGGTTTAGGTATGAAGCACAAAGGTAGGTACCCCAAAAAAGGTAGGGTGTAGGGCTCCTGGTAACAGAGCAGTTGCCAGTCATGGCGTTTGCATGACACCTACTATCTGTTGGTACTAACAATATTGCCGTACCCCAAACCCTAAACCTTGACACCCCAGACCCTAAACTGCGCATACAACATTGCCATAATCGTAAAGTTTTTGGGTACTTGGGGTCATTCAGGATGTCTAGTATCAACAGCAGGGACCCATGTATCCTTGAGGGTCCCTCAGACCTCCCTCTGAGAACCAGGGTTTCGGAGTTCAGGGGTTCGGGCCATAGGATTTCGGGTTCGAATTCAAATTCAACCTTCAAGCCGGAGCAACTTGCTAAGATGCCAAGCACATGAGTCATAAGCTGCGTCATAGTCATTGCGTTGTCTGTCTCTTGAGATTGGTGCTTCTCAAGTCGTTGCGACGGCCCAAAACCGTGAACGCCAAGCCCTAAACCTTTGCAGCCCCAGCACTTTCCCAAGACTTCTACGCTTAACCCTAATCTTTTGAGCGCTGTAAGCACTATGCCCGAAGCCTTGTTTCCGCCAAGTACTTGGAGGTTCAGGGCCATTATAGCCGGATCCTAACGGCTACCGTCAACCTAGATTAGAACCATATTAAGGCACCTAGGGGGCTTATGATTGGGTTCGAAGTGCAGGTATAGTTGGATTACAAATTCCCCTGAACCCTCCAAGCAGTGGGCATAGGAGCAGCCGGGACTACTTGGCGAACCCAAGAGCCGACAGAAGCATGGCTGGAAGTGGGTTTAGGGTTTAGGGGTTTAGAGTTTATCTGACTTTGGCTGGAAGTGGGTTTAGGGTTTAGGGTTCATTTGATGTTGGAATCCCATGATTGTCGTATTAGATTTTAGGGATGGCAGGTTTAGGGTTTGCCGCTTATTAAGGTTAAGGGCTTCCTTGAAAAGCCAACAGCTTTTTATCATGGTCTGTTTTGACGCACGTTTCCCCATTTTTGGGTGGTATACTTTGATCCTTGACCAGACGTATAACGAAGCCAAAGATTTCAAAGCGGAAGTATATAGGAGCCCCTCCCCCCAGGTAGTAGGCATGGGTTTAGGGTTTAGGGCTTAGGGTTTAGGGTTTAGGGTTTAGGGAGGCATGGTCAATGTTTCGGGTTTGGGGTTTAGGCCCCACATGCTTTTCCAAAGTTAGTCAGGGCTCCTTTTCTGAAAGACCTTGAAACAACGGGGCTTTTCATGGGCTTTCTTGTGTCTTGTGCCTGGTTAGGCAGGCAAAGATGTGGAGAAATGTTCGACTCATAAATCAAGAGAGCGTTGTTGGGTTGAGGATTCATCAGGCATAGGTAGAGCAAGACGAGCTGTCTATGGCAAAAGCTGCTTTACTCTAAACCTTAAACCCTTAACCTGAAACCCTGGACCCTTCAGTTGTGGGCGTCACTGCTGTACTGCTGTTGAGAAGGAACCAACTCCTCATGTGAGCTATAGTCTAAAGTCCTATTATCCCCCCTAAACCCGAAACCCTACACCCCCAATTCCTAACCCCTATAATACTCCCCTATATCATCCCCTAGTATAACGACCTTTAAGGATTCCGACGCCCCAATCCTAAACCTAAATAACCCCCTTTAGGGAGTTTAGACTATAGCTCATGTGTTTTTGTGTACATGCCATCTGGACCCTGGAGCAGATCTGTTAGACATCGGGGTTGACAAAAAGCCTTGAACCCTGAAACCCAAGCCTTGAACCCTAAACCCTGAACGGTTTAGTGGTTTAGTGGTTTAGGGTTTACTCTAAACCCTGAACCCTAAGCCCACTCTGCCTAAGTGAGGTTGGATCCATCAGATCAGCGGGAGGAGACCAACAAGGCATGGGTGTGTAAGTGCCAATTTTTGGGTTTGGGGTTCAGGATTTAGGATTAGGTGTTATGGGCTTAGGTTTAGGGTTTATGGGTTTAGAATTCAGGGTTTAGGGTTTTGGAGTAGAGTCTAGGGGTTTAGGGCTTAGGGTTTAGGATTAGGGTTGTATAAGGTTCATGTCCGGCGTTTTGGGCACCTTGTGAGCGCTGTCCAAACCCTAAACTGTAAGCCCCCAAAAAGGAACCTCATGGCTTCTTGGTTGGGATTCACTGCTCCTCACGTGCGATTTCGGAGCTTGGACATCTCAACCCACTTCCAGCCATGAATTTCAAAATGCATGTAACCCCCAACACGTTTAGGGTTTGGGGTTGATAATGAGGGGTTTAGGGCTTAGGGTTGATAATGAGCGGTTTAGGGTTTAGGGTTGGCAATGAGGTGTTTGGGGTTTAGGGTTGGCCTGAAGTACCTTAGACTCCTGGAATGTTGGGATTGTACTGCACTACTGGTCCTGCATGAATTTTTGTGCCAACAGTAGCATGTCCTGTATCCTTTCTCGCTTGGCTAACGATTCTCAGAACCCTTAAAGCCTGAACTTTGAATCCGTACTTGAAGGTTCATCGGGGGTAGTAAAAAAATGGAGTTACAACTGAGTAGCCATGAAGTTGTACCCGAAACATCGATTCATGAATGGCCATCATTCAGGCCTTACACCCGCAACCCTAGATCTTAATAGTTCCACTTTCATTTCTAACATAAGATAATTATGTAGGCCCCTTCAAGTCTATTATGAGCTCAAAAGCCCCAAGCTCGTTTCTGTAAGTGCCACCCCGTTCGGTCAAGGGGTTTAGCGTTCAAGGTTTCAAAGGTTTAGGGTTTAGGGTTTCAAGGGGTTTAGGGTTCAGGGTTTCAGCACTACAGCGGGGTAGATAGGGATAGCTAGGAAAATGTAAAGTTTACAGTGCTAGCCTGAAACATTATCAAAATTGGAGAGCCGCATGGGAAACACAAATGGCAACGCTGGAACCAGTACCAGTGCAGTCATTATACATCCCTCGTGCTGCAGATTGATTTTGAGTATGGTGTACCCCAGCAGCCTAGTTTATTGACTAAAATACCAAGCCCCTAAATTGCCACTTCAATGTATGCTATGGTTGTACAGTAGCTGTGCATTTTATATCCCTGAAAAACGGCTAAGAGGACCAGCCGAACCTGAACACTTGGAATCCTGAGAAACGGTTGGTGGATAAGGGTTTACCATTTCGAAATTCCCCCTCGACCCATAAACCCAGGGCGAAAGGATAAACTGGCACAGCCCCTGAAAGGGGGGAGGTGACTGGCTGCCGAGGGATATGAAAAACGAAAACCTCATAATGCGCTGGTTTCCCAAATAGTGATACCCTGAGCTGAGCTCAAAGCGAGGCACAAGCAGCTCTCCTACCACGAGCGCAAGCCTGCCTACAACCGTGCAAATATGCTTTGGAGTTTAGTTTTAGGGTTTATAGTGTCCTGCCCACAGTGTGCAAAGCACTCCATTCAACCAGCAGGGGCGCACGGAGACTGCGAAGTGCTTTTCGAAAGCGGAGTCCAACCATTTACCCCTCATGTTCGCAACCAAAATTGACAGAGATAGCTTTTCACGCGCATCGCTCGTGTTCCTTTTCAGTTTCCATTCCCTGCTACATATCCTTCTGTGAAGCCCCTGAAACCCTAGACCCTAAGCAGCTAATACACAGTACTTACTGGTTCTTACCATGGAAGAAAGGAATAACTACATTCTTTTCGGATTATATCCCCGTATTCGCTACTGAGAGACTGTAAGTTAGGCGTTCGACCTGCTCGATGCCCTGAGCCGCTCTGGCGCCGAGGCGGGGCGACATGTTTTTGGGGTTGTAGTGTTTAATTAGGCGTTTACAGCCTGGGGATGTTGAGGGTTTGGGATATTAGGGTTTAGAGTTTAGGGCTTAGGGTCGTTGAGGCTTTAGGGTTTAGAGCTTATAGAGCTTAAGGCCGCGTGAGCAGTTTGTTTAAATGCGGCACGATGGTGCGGTCCCCAGCAGAGCGTGAGGTTATATCCTCCCTTCTGGGTATAGCAGCCTCCCAAAATTTCCGTGCTCATGCCGTAGCAGTTTGGTGAGGGGGCCTACCCTGGGGTCTGGGAGGAGTTAAGAAGGATGCTCATTACCCCTATAAGCCGTACATACAGTAGTTCCACAGTGGTTCCAGTTGTCCTCATTAGCCCTCCCCCGAGACCTCAACCCTAAATCCATTTATTAAGCCCCACCGAGCCTCCAAGAAAGGGGTAGCGTTTGGGATTTATGGGAAGGACTGCCAGCTTGTCACCGGGGAGTTCAGAAAGCAGGTAGGGGCCCATGTTAGGGCATCATTGTCAGGACCGTACACACACAATTGCCTTCCCCGATATCACTTCCCGTACCCCCTAATAATGTAGTATTATAGCACCCTTACACATCAGGGGTTATATGTACCATTGAGGGGGGGCGAGGGGGGCGAGGGGGTGTAGGGTAGGGGGCATTTTCGATGATAAAACCTTGAACACGGAATAAAGTACGGTAGTTGCCAGTTTCATTCCCGCTCCCCTATACACCCATACATGAAATTGACGAGACAGGACCACTCGCTTAGTCAGAATCCCAGTTAAAGGTAAAATTATCCTAGTCGTTTGGGCTTACAACTTAGGGTTTAGGGGCCACTTGGAGGTTCGTAGGCCCCAGAAACTATTCTAAAAATGGGCTTGATAATTGGGGTACCCAATGTCCAGTCAGGGGGATGAGAAGTAGGGTTTTCAGCCCACCTAGCGCCCATGAACCTGTTAGCATCGTGTATCCGTTACCCTTAAACCTCAAATCCGATTGAGGTCGCGGCATGGGGCCTGAACCGCGTAGCAGACAGTCAGACA
>CAJNIZ010000259.1:726-56872 GCA_905231905.1 Symbiodinium pilosum | reverse complement strand
ATAACCTCTCAGAAAATGAACCCTCCGAATAACCACAAAAATGAACCCTCCGAATAACCACAAAAATGAACCCTCCGAATAACCACTGAAAAAGATTAGTGTCTACTGCGCTGGCCACTATTTCCATCCAAACGTAGGTTCCTGGGGGGGGGGGGTACCATATATATATATATATATGTACCCTACAATCCTTATATCACCCATTATAGTAGTTTCCATTTTATTTTCAATCTTCCAATAAACCCTAAACTTTAAACCCTACACCCTAAACCTTAAAACCCTAAACCCTAAACCTTAAACCCTAAACCCTAAACCCTATTCTATGTACCATAACCCCTATAAACCCCCACTTCGAGCTCTTGGCGCATGGATTCCCCCGAAGGAGGCGCCACCGACAGCAGTGAGCCGCTCGAAGCGCCGGTGGTTGCATCCCAAGGCTTGACAAAGGGTTATATGGGGGGTTATTTAAGGGTAAGACAGAGACTATATGTATATATATATATATTATAGGGGTTACGTAGGGTTATATAAGGGTTATGTAGGGATTATGTAGGGGCTATGAAGGGATTCTATAGGGGTTACACAGGATTATATAGGGGTTATGTAGGGATTATATAGGGGTTACATAGGGTTATTTAGGGGTTATGAAGGGATTATGTAGGGGTTACATGGGGTTACATAGGGGTTATGAAGAGATTATATAGTGGCTACGTAAAGGTTATATAGGGATTATGAAGGGATTATATAGGGGTTGCGTAGGGTTTTGGGGTTTATATTACCCCTATACTTGAGAATCCCAATGGAAGAGAAATTGCAACATGAAATGGAACCTGGGATTATATAGCGATTGCATAGGGTTATGTAGGGTTTTGGGGTTTATATTACCCCCAGTATTTTGTGGGTTTCCGAGATCAGGCTTGCTTTTAGGGAAGCCCCATGATAAGGATTGTGGTGTATTGGTTTTACATTGGGGCCTCATTGTTGGAAACCCCCATGTGGGCAGGTGCAAAAACTGTGGCTTGTCACGCCTCCCCAAAGTGTGTTATGCCCGAAAGGATTACTCCAAGGGTTCATGGTGGGTTTTGGTATTCTTGGCAAGGACCAAGATTCTGACATTGAAATGCGTGGTCTTCAGTTAGAGAGGCTAGGATAGGAGGGTACTGCGTCCTAAATGCTGTTTCAACAGACTACCTACCTAATCTAGCTGTTATCGTGCAACAAGTCTACTGAAACACTGGAACTATTCGTTGCAGATCTCTTCTCGTCTCCGCTAGCAGCTCCTCGTACAGTTATCCCCAAACAAAGCCTATAGGGCACGGTTTTTGACAGTTATGATCCTGTTGCAATGGGCGCCCAAACACGGACCGCAATTTTGACAGCCCACAATATGAGCTATAGGCAAAAACTCCTAGCATCCCCCGCAAAAAGCCCTGTGGTAGTCCCCGAAAAAATCCTCTGCACACCCCCCTTTATTTGGACTAGCTCATATAGATCTTGCTAATCCTGAGAGGTGCCGAAGCACCAGAGCTGCTGCGCGCCCGGCAGCGTGCCGAGCGTGCCGCGCAGAGGCCGCCTCCTGTGGGCCTCGAGCAGTGGGAGCCTTAGGAGCAAATTACAAGCAAGTGATATCATACAGTCTCTTATAGTTGCAATATGTTGCAATTCTGTAAAATTAGTGTTTCACAATGCGCCTAGTTTAGTCATGAGTTCTGGAAAATTGTGTAGGGCCCGGACGCCAAGCGGGACGTTCTGGGCAAAGGGTCCGAAGCGTATGATGAAGGTAGAATGGTAGTACACGGGCAACATGTGCGGATTGTTGGGAAAAGCTTTGAGCAGTATTTATGTATATAGTCTGGGCTTCTTCAAATCATGGATCTGTTCTGGGGTTGCTGTAAAGGAGATGATTGTTCTTTGTAGTGTATCCGCTGCAGTTGGCTGTCCTGTTGGCCATAATCCAAATTTGACATTGTTTTCGGCTTCCGTGTCCCTAGCTACGTGTACGGCTTTGAACTTTGCACGTTTTGTGCTGGTCATGCTTGCATCCTGCTGCTCTTCTGCTTTCGGTCATCTTGGGCCTTGAATGCCTCTGACGAGCGATTGTGTGGTTGACCACTACGAGGTATCCTGCGAAGGATGATGCCGAGGAGGAGGTGGCGCAGGGGGCATGCTGCAGCTTGTGGTGATGCAGCATTTTGCCACCTTTTGACCTTCCTGCATCAGCAAAAAGGAAGAAGAGGAGGCTGAAGAAGACGGGGTCCAGGACGTGGCTGCAACATCTCCACAGAAGACAGTGCCTCTCGGCTCATGCAGAACGAGAACTCGCCAGGACGTGATGGCTTGTGGCAAGCAGAGCCTACCCACAATTCCTGTCCGTCCATTCATCAACTAGCTAAGGAATGCAGCAGCGGAGGAGAAGGCCGCTCCAGCTTGCTGCATGCTTTTGGGCATTTACATTTTCATACCTCCAGAGGCTTCATCGCCCGCGCAGCAAAAGGCGACCCCTGAAGGCCATCCACTTCAAGTCTTGCTGCTACTCATGAGCACCGCAGCAATGGCTTGTCAGGCACAACTGAGAAGGCTGAGGAGAAGGCCTCACCATCGGCCTCCACGACCTTGCCTGTGCATGAGGCGGAGGCAGCGCAGGAAGAGGCGCCTGCTGTGTCTGCATAAGTGTTTGCTTAGTAAGCTCTAGCCCGCCCGGCATGGGTGAGAGACAGAGCAGTTTACAGGCACCCAAGAAGCCCAAGAGCAAGGCACAAAAGAAGTCCGCGGAGCCCGTGGAGAAGTCAGAGCCTGCTCCTAAGAAGAAGCCAGGAAGGAAGGGCAAAGCTGAGCTGGAGATGGAGCCAGAGGCAGAGGAGCCTTCAAAGCCTTCCCCTTCTAAGCGCAGCGCGGAACAAGCCGAGCAGGAGAAGGGCAAGAAGAAGTCCAAGACTTCTGCAGTTGATATGCACCTGGAGGCACTTCGCAGCCTGAAGACGGAAGCTCAGAGGGAGGAGTATCTTGGCAACATCACTCTCACCATGCGCATGAAGGTCGCAGAGGCTCAGTCAATGAGTGATGCCTTGCCGGCTGAAGAGCCAGCTGAAGAGGCAGGGCCAAGCGATTCCAAGGCCAAGCCTGAGAAGAAGCGCGCAGCAAAGGCGAAGTCCGCCCCAAGCGCTAAGGACGAGGAGGCAGAGGAGCCCTCCGAGGCCCCGGCACCCTCCGGGCGCCCCAAGCGCGCTGCTGCGCAGCAAGCTGAGCCTGAGGAGGTCAAAAAACCCAAGAAGTTCACAGCTGCAGTGGAGAAGCACATGGATGAACTTGCAAAGCTGAAGACCCAGAAGCAGAAGGAGAAGTATATCGGCAAGCTCACCCTCACCATGCAGACCAAAGTGGCTGCAGCCCTCTCCGAAACCGAGGCTCCTGCTGAGGCTGAGGAGCCTCCCAGCAAGAAGCGTGCGGGGGAGGCCAAGGACCTCAAGGAGAAGGAGCCGGCCAGCAAGGCGCGGATGTCCCCACAAGTAAGAACAATAGGATTCTACCCCAATGATAATAGAGAATCAAATGGAAAAGAAATTGGAAAATTAGATGGAAACTGGGATTATAGGGTAGTTTATAGGGCACCCCTTCATTTACACTTGATCATCTACAAATGGGGGCTCCCAGAAGTTTAGGGGTCCCGCAGCGGAAGGGGGTCTAAGGGATCCTAATTCTGCAGAGACGCGTGTAGCAAAACACTCAAAGATATGACCGAGCTATAGGAAACCCAAAACACTCAACAACATCAACGGGTTATAGCCGGAAATCCTAAACCACGAATCCTAAACTCTAAGCCGCCCGGGTTTAGGGTTTAAGGTTTAGGGTTTAAGGCGGGCCCAATGGGGTTCTATGGGGCCTTATAGGGATTTTATGGTTTAGAGTTTAGGGTTTAGGGACCTAGCAGAGGCCAGAAAGGTTGATGACTCTGAGCACCTCGAGCAGCTCGGGAAATTGAAGACCGAGAAGGCCGGCGTAGGGTTATAGTCCCCCTTGAGTAGATAGAAAAGGGGGTATATGGGGATCTTACTATAATGTAACCAAGGCCATATTCTATCTACTTAAGGGGGACGATATAGGAGGGGTTCAGGGTTTAGGGTTTAGGGGTTTAGGGTCCTAGACGCAAAAAAGGGTTTACGGTTTAGGGCCATCATCTAAACTCCTTAAAGGGTTTATATAGGGGATTATCGGGGTTTAGGGTTTAGGGTCTAAACTCCTTAAAGGGGGTAATGTAAGGGACTATATAGAGGAGTGTTTTAGGGGTCATTAGGGGGATACTAGGAGTTTTTAAGATGATGGTTCATACGAGCTATAGTCTAAACTCCTAGCATTCCCCTCAATAAGCCCTATAATGGTCCCTCATATAATCCCATATATAAAAATCGTAAAGGAGGTTTAAGGGGGTCATATAAGGGATTATATAGGGGAGTACTACAGGGGCTACTAAGGGGGGTACTAGGAGTTTAGACAATGGCTCATATAGGCAATGATAACAAGGATATATGTTTGAGGGGCTAGGTAGGCATCTCACCTCAACCCTGAACCCTAATCCATGCAGCGATTCTAGGGAATCACCTGGTTCGGATTCGTTTTTTGCTACCAGCTGGCGGTATGCTCAGAGTTTAGCTTCTGCGTAGCTACGTGGTTTAGGGTTTAGGGTCTAGGTTTTACGGTTTAGGGTTCAAACTTTAGGTTTAGGGTGTAGGGCTGGCAGAGGCCAGGTTTTTTTTTAGCACGTGACCATGTGAGTACGTACTAGTGCTAATGCTTCTCAAAAGGATGGGGGTCACTAGACGCATGACGACGACAACAGCTACTGTTCCTATTGCTGCCGCTAGTACTACTACTATGTCTGCTGCTGCTGCTGCTGTTGCTGCGGTTGCTGCTGCTGCTGCTATTACTGCTTCTAGACGATGCGACAGTGCTATCCTTCTTTTTTCTTGGTGTCCTTCTCTGTCTGTCCGTGGTTCAGGATGACACATGACACACAACATCACGTTTGGAGGGTCAGGAGGACTTGACTTAGTAAGCAGGTTGTTAGCCCCTACACACATACTTTTTAAACCTACTTTCTGAGTCACCCTTACACTAAGCCCTAAACCTTAAAGCCCTCAATAACAGAGCAGTTTCCATCTCCGGTTTCATTTGCTCAGCCCCCCTGACCCTCCAATCATAGTGGACCCTTGTACCCATACACCCCCTAGGAACGGAGTTTCAGTTGATTCTCCACTAACAGGATAATGTTCCTATAGATCCTCATATATACTACGCACTTGGCACAACGAAGGCCAAGACGGACTACCTCAAAAAGCTGCATGGCCCTCAGCCCGCCCTCTTCTTATCTCTGGTTTGAAGGAATGGAAAATAACGTGGGAACTATGATGTCATTGAGCATGATCTAGTGGTTACTATGAGGATCCATTCCTTCTTTCCTTGCCAGGGGCAGGGAAATTGGGCGAGGGTTTATGTAGAGGCGTTCCTTCGAGAATAATTCGGGGTGTGATAAGACCACAGATCAATTATAATATGCCTAGAAAGGGAAATCCCACTGATGTACTCCATTGCGCTCTCACGTAGTGCTTTCTCTCTGTTACACAAGGGTGGCTTCGTGATCTGCCTACGTAATTCTGAATAAACCATGGAGGATCCTTTGTCCATGCTCTTTCTGGTCATGTGTGATGCCAGAGTCCCTACTTGTTCTCTCCTACTTGTTCTCTGACAATGTTTAGAAGGCCCGTGGAGCCTATTCTGGGTTGCTGTTAAGCAACTTAAGATCAATTACTTTGACAAGGAAACTCCATTGTTTATTATATACTGATATTTTGGTAACCTAATTTACGTTCCTTAACAGCAACACCGTAATTGGAGCAGCTCAGGCCCCCTGCCACGCGGCAGCGTGTGGAGGAGCTCCGGGGAGCTTCCAACCCCTCCGCCAATCCGTCCGCGTCGTCTGAATCGCCGAAGAGGTGCCTGGCAATGTCAATGTGACTTCCGAGAGCTAAACTCCTTAAAAGGGGTTATATGTATTATAGGGGTTATCAAGGGGGATGCTAGGAGTTTAGATTATAGTATAGCTCATTTGTGTAGAGAGGTTTTGAAAGGTGTGGGTATTTTTCGGGTAGCTCAGGGTTTGTGCGAAATCAGTGGTCGGCGAAAGACATTGTTGCACTTCACGTGAACAGGCTGTTCCCACTCGATGCATTGACTGCTGTAGCCACTGGGCCGTCTTAAGACAGTCTGAACTTGTTGCAGGCTGGGTCCACCAACCCTCATCGAGATGGCCGAAAAGGCGTCACTGTAATCAGTGTGCAAACTGGAGCGTGTTTTTTTAAGGCTCTTGCCTGCATTCTGAGCTGGAAGACTCTTCGAACCACATTTGCCCCGACTTGAGTAGAGCTTGCTTCTGCACAGGTTGCAGCTGAGGCACGCGAGAAGGCAGAAAGTGAAGGCTGTGCAACTGCACTTTGGTTTGAAGGCTGCGTTGGACGTTTCTGCTCAGAGGTACTTCTCGTTATGGCAGGATCCTGTCACCCTCCATGCCAGCAAAGCATTCCAGTTTGATCTCACCATCATTTACATTGATGTTGCGTCACTCTCGTTTGCACGGCGGCTATGGCCTTTTTGTATCCTCACCATGATTTGAACCCTGTCGCCTTTTAATTATCGTGCTAGATTATGCATCCGTATTGGAAGACGAGATCATCTAAGTAAAGTCCCCCTATGGTTGCATCAGAGCCCATGCTGATCTTCCCAGTTGTCAGTAGGGCATCAGCCAAAACTGTACTTGTAGGACCCTCAAGTGGCAGGATCGGGCTCTGAGAACTCCTGTAGACAAAGACCACGCTGCTGCGGCCAGTTCTGGCACTTCCTCATTACAAGTATGAGGAGGGCGATGATCATAATTTCATGAGGAGGTGGCGATCGGAAGAGTATCGGCCAGCAAGAAACCCTAAGCCCTAAAGCATATGGTAGTTATCCTGAAATGGAGAACCCCAATAAAGAAAGTAAGAAATTATATTCCTTTTCATAGGAACCCTCGGTAATTTGGGGAAGACCTCAGATCCCAAGCAGGCACCGCAGGACAGCCGGAGCCTTCGCAGAAGAAGCCCGCGGCCAGGAAGCCGCTGCCCTAGTGGAAGGTTTCGGGGGGTTTAGGGTTTGGGGTGTAGGGCTTAGGGTTTAGGGCTTAGGGTTCTGGGTATAGGGTTTAGGGTTTAGGGGGACCCCGTGTTGGGAGTTCTTAGAATAAGGATTCGAATGGTGCATAGGGACTAACCTTTCCAGGAATTACGGAGCCTTTTCTGGTCATCCCCATACCGTAGTAAGGATTCCAGTGTTTTAGGGTCAGTGATGGTCCTTGCCTATGGAAACCCCTAATTGAGGGTCAGGTTGGGGGTGCTTAGGGCAATGAACCCTGTAAGCGGCAAAGGGGGGCTCATAAAGGAAAGATATGGTAGTTTCCCAAAACAAGGGAACCCCAATAAAGACCCCAAAATACTACAATCCTTATTATAGGGAGCCCCCAAAATGGTGCCCCTCATTTTGGGAAACTACCATATGATAGCATGGCCGTAGCTTTGGCAAGAGTGGTTTGTGTATCTGGTAGTTGCGTAGGATGAGGGTGGAGCCGGGGAGCTATTAAACCCCAAGCCCTGCAGAATATAGTAGATTCAATTTCCTTTTCCACTACCCTCTAATCCCCATACAGCCCCTTCGAACCCTACATAATCCTTTCTACATCTATATACATGTTTTTCAATCCCAGATCACCCTGTCTAACCGAATATAAAGTCCCCCTGAAGTAGATAGAATCTGGCTTTGGGTATATTATAATAAGATCCCCATATACCCCATATTCTATCTACTTAAGGACTAGTAAGGGGAATTTAGGGTTTGGGGTTTAGGGTTCGGCAGTCGCAGACCGACTTTGCTGTGCCTGCTGTGAGCGATGAGCGTGTCTAACTCTAAGACCTAAACCGTGTGGCTCTCAGGGGGAGACCGACTGCAGTCGAGAAGCACTTGCAGGAGCTCAGCAAGCTCAAGAATCCTCAGAAGCTCGGCTAAGTAGGATTTTCGTGGATACAATGGAATCCAAGACGGATAAGGTTATACTCTCCTCTTGAGTATGGCATCAGAAGAATAGAATTTAAGTAGGTTCCACCACCGAGTGTAAGCCAGCCAGCTAAATTTGAAGTGCAAGTGCCCTTCCCCAGATTTACGTGGAACCTCAAATTTGCTCCGTTTTGAAGAACACTAGTCTTTTGAAGGTATGGATCCTTATCGCAGTCCATAAATAGCCCATTATAGTAGTTTCCACTTTCTTTTCCATTCCTTCATCCCCAGCTAACCAAAGGACAGTCTTGAGGTTTTGTGTTACTTTGGGCAAGGGTACTGGGGGGTCTGGCGAACCTAGTAAGTACTTTAATACTTAATACTCTCTATAACCCGTATAGTAACTTGTCCCCATTATTGTTATTTTTACTAAGTCCCCATGACCCCTAAACCCTAAACCCTAGATAACATAGTAACTTCCACTTTCTTTTCCATTAAGCTACTTTCTAAGTCCCTGTGACCCTCCACGTAGTAGCCGGGTAGGCTGGGCTCCATACACATATTGGAAAATCGCATGCAACATAACATGGAAAATGAACTCAAAAAGCCCTGGGCCCCTTTTAACGGGGTGTGTAGGGATCTACAGGGATCATATCCCAACAATGGCGAATCACGTGCAAACGAATATGAAAATCAGATGGAAACTGGACTTATATGGGGATGTAATTAGCACAACTCTCAGGGTAAAGGCGGTTTGTTCAGGGGAGGGGATTAGTTTTGTAGATGTTTGGGTTGCATAACCCTAAACCTGAAACCCTAAACTTTGGAACGAACCGTGCCTGCTTCAGTATGATGCGCGTGCCTACGCCCTAAACTTTGGGTGCAGTGGCTGCACCGCCCAGGAAGAAGGAGACCTACCTGAGCAAGCTTCCTCCTGCTGCCTGGATAAAAGTTTGGGGTTCAAGGTTCATTTTAGCGAATTGTCCGTGGCTATTCTTCCCAAAGACAGGGTTCCACCCAATTTAGCGCGATAGACTGCCATGGGCAATGACGGTATCATCTATTAGATCCTCCCAGGGTTTGGGCAGATTCCACAGGTTTGAAGACGTTCAGATCTCAGCGCTGTCCCTACCCCCTACTTGTACCCCCCCTTGCCCCGACACCCCTTACCCCCCCAAAATAACCCCAACATTACCCTAAACCCTATTTTAGTAGTTTCCATTTTCTTTTCCATTATCCCAATATAACCCCAATATAACCCAAAAAGGAACTACATTGGCCCCTTGTGAACCCCAATATTACCCTAATACAACCCTAATATAACCCCAATATAACCCTAATATAACCCCAGTATAACCCTAATATTACCCCAATATAACCCTAATATAACGCGGGAGGCTATGCAAGTGAAGATGGCCGAGGCCAGTGAGGATGCGGCCGCAGATGTGGGAAAGTCCCTACCAAAATCTTGTTCTTTAAGGGCTCGGGATTTGTAAGAATTAGGGGTTCCTTTCTGGGGTTCCTATGACTCACATGTGGGAAGTTCCTTGAAAGCTTGTTGGGGAGAATTTCTTATATGAGTGCCGAGGAGATCGCGGATCCGTTTTCGTTCTGCCCACTTCGTGAATTACCTCGTGAATTGCGTATACACACAAGAGCCGAGCTTCTATTCCTGCAAGGGTTCGTAGTGTTGCAGTTATTGCAGCGCTTCTTATGTGTAATATGTGTAACATTCTTTTACTCTAGACTCTAGCATAAGTATTTCCTGTCCGCACTGCTGTCCTCAAGTGTCAAGCGGACCTTGCAGGCCATGTCGCTTGCAGAGGGCGGCTGCTGAATCGGCTCAAGCAAGCATCGAGGCGAATTGAGCCCAATTGTTTCTTTAAAGAAGCCATGATTCCAGGTTGGCCTTTGGGATGTTCAACGGTTTACCCTTGGCAGAAGTAGAAGGAGCTGTACGCACGCCTTGTTGTTCCACAGGCCAGCCTATGAGCGTCTGTTACCACAGCACCTGATGCGTGGCTCAAGCTGCGGATTTCAGCTGTGGCTGTGTTATCTGTTCGCATGGGTAAGCCGTGCCTGCACAAGTGTTGCAGAAACTGTACTACATTTGCTTTACAGGTTTGCTTGGACCTTCCTTCCAACCCAGAGATCACAGATTGAAGCATCCAGGCAGACTGTTTCGAGTTTCACATTTCAGATGCCCATCACGTTCCTGTTCCAAGACGCTCCATTCCGCTCTGAAGCATCTTGCTGTGGATGACTAGGGCTAGAATACTAGTAATAATAAGAGTAATGATAATAATAGTAATCATAGTAATAATAGTAGCAGCAGTAAGAAGATAAGATAGTAGTATTACTAGCAGTAATAACAGTAAAAGCAACAATAATAGTAATAATAGCAATAATAGTAATAAAGGTAATAATAGTAATAACAGTAAGCATAGTAATAATGTTGGAAATAGTAAGCATAGTGGGAACAGTAATAATAGTAACAATGCTAGTAGTAGTAAGCATAGCAAAAATAGTAATACGAGTAAGAAAGGTAACAATAGTAGGCCTTCCTCGGACAGTTAATCGCATCGTCGACATGCACAGCAGCCATTACATGCCATCTCTCCACATGCGCTTCCACTGTTCGTTTTTTTATGTACTAGAGCCATGTAGTCCACGATGCACCTTACCTTCTTTGTCCTCCCCGCAAGACGCCCCTTTCCATCCTGGTGGACCCCTAAACCTTAGTCCGTGTGATCAAGCGCCTTGATGTCGAGCCTGGACCTGGGACGTGGCACATGGGAGTTTCCAAAAATGGAGGATTCCCTTCATGGGGGCCCTCATCATAGAATTCAAGTATATTTGAGGGGTTTATGGAATCTAGGGGCCACCAATTTCTGGAAACTCCTACATGTTCAGCATTGGTAGCAATCTTGGGGTTTGATTGTTGTGCCGTGTGACTCGGCACCACTGCAATGTGGAAAGGGAGGCTTCCGAAACCACCCGGTCTGATCCTCGATGTTGAGTCATTGATGGATCTTCAAACTTACCCTAAAACCTAAGCCGTTAGAGTGTTTTTTGAGGGTGAACCAACTTTCGGAAGCTCCAAGAAGTTGGGATGATCACCCCTTTCGCAGTGTTGTTGGCCCACCAGCGGCCAAGTGCTAGATTCTTGTTCGCTTAGATGGATAGGCTTCTCCAACCGCGGATCTTTTGGCGGAATCCAGAGCACGAGGACCAGTGCTGAAGTAGGGAACGCGAAGGAGCACGCGCGCCACAGAGGTTCGACCGATCAAAAGGGTGACCATCCCGATGGACACGTCTGAAAAGTGGGTACGCGTTGACGCTGGCCTGCGCTGCCTGTCGGCTGCTGGACTGTGGTTTTGCAGTGGTGTTGCTTGCAGGAGTATTAAAAGTAGAAGTTAAAGTATCAGCGCAGATGCTATTACAAGTAGTTGTTGATTTCTGAACTGGAGCACCACGGTCTTGTGCAGAAAGCCTCAGACAGCAAAATTCGCAGTGGTGCTGCTTCTTGCAGCAGCTCTGTAATTCGAAGGCTTTGTTGAGATGTGACGCTCAACAGTTAGGCCGATGGTGACAGAAAAGGGAGAGTTTGAACCTGCACGTCCGTCAAGCAACGAAAGGGTTTTCAACTCTTCGACCTTGCTCTCAAACCACATTAAACCGCTAACATTCCAAGTCTGCAGAGAGGCTGCCGTAGTCAGAGTTTCCACAGAGAAGCAGCCTAAGTTGTGCCAATTTATTTACACTTACACATGCATATATATATATACACATGTATAACAGACATATTTTGTCATGCCCGCATACAAAGCGGCAAGAATAAAACAAAGACAGCGCAAGAGCAAGCAGTCGCTGCATCCCCTGCTAGGTGACCTCCAAGCCTCTTGTCTGAAGTTCAAGGGCAGGGTTTAGGATTTGGGGTTTGGGTTTTCATTGGTCAGAATCACTCCAGAACTGACGTTGGGCTTCCTGCAGCCGGGGAATTCAGCATGTTTCGGTTGCTGTTAAGTAACTTCGTTCTAACATATATATATATACACATGGTAAATGGTAGGGCTTCCATATTGTGTGCGATAAATTTATATATTGGTGTCACATAGTCTGGGTTCCATTTGAAGTACGGTAGCTTGTTTTAAGCCAGATGAAAGGATCCTCGGGTCGATGCAGCTCGCACTTGACACTGAGAATGAGAAGGTGGCAGGTGGGGCGCATCAGAAATGGCATGCGCTTGGACCTCGTTTAGGGTTTTTAGGGTTTAGGATTCTCGGGTGCTCTTCATGGCTTGCGAGCTGTGCAGCTTGCCACGAGTGCGAGTTGTGAAGGCTGCGGGCTGGAGGCACGTCAGAGAGTTCTCCTTCAAAAAAAAAGGGTTCCCAAATACCAACCGAAACCCAAAACCCCCCAAACTAAGGCTAGTTAGTACTAGGGGTATTTGGCGGGTCCAGGTAGTGGGAGTTCATTAAAGTATTTCTACGTCCCCCGCAATCTTCTTGGAATCTTTCTGCATTTTGAAGAGTCCCTATGGAGCCTCCCCACGTTGAGAAACCTTTACTGTTGATACCATTTTAATCTCCTGCTTTCTTTTCCATTTTCCGTTATTGTGGTAACATCCCTATTATACCCCCATAGTAGCGCTATGTAACCCGCATATAATCTTTATATAAGCAGTTATTGGGATAACATTCTCCTCCACCCTATTTGAGGCCACTCCTGATGCCTTGCAGGTGCAGAAGCCAAAAAGGCAGAGCTGGACCAGACCGTGAAGGAAAGCCGGACTCTTTTGGTTTAGGGCTGTGAAAATTGTTTAGGGCTTAGGGTTTAGGGTATGCAGGTACATTGCACTAGTAATAGAGAATGAAATGGGAGATGAAATGGAAACGGCTATTTCGGGTTTAGGGGCTCGTTTGCTCGGCTGTATGGACGATTATAAGGATATGCGATCCAGGGCTGCAACCCCTTCCCCTGTTCATGGTATGGGTCAACCCCCATGGAGCTGTGGTGCTGCTGGTTCACCACCTCCACCCCCTCTATGTGGTCCTGTCGTGCTGGTGGTCCCTTGAGGGTCTTTGTGATTCTTGTGGTCCTGTGGTGCTGATGGTTCTCCCCCCGGTCCGCCCCTGCAGTCCCTGTGGGTGGTGGTGGTGGTGGCGGCGGCGGCGGCGGCGGCGGCGGCGGCGGCGGCGGTGGTGGTGGTTGTTCGTAGGCAATCCTGCATCATATCCCATACTTCTTCAAATGCTGTTGCCAAAGGCTTTGCCGTAATCCTTCTAATGCGGTGTTGCTAACCATAGCCCAGCCACCGCCACCCAAACGATTCTTGCTGTTATTCTATTCGAGAACAAACAAAGGAATACTTGTTGCTAGGGAGGCGAGAGCTTGGTATTTGGGAAGGATATTACCGTTCAAGAACACTGCAAACACTGCCCAGGCTTGCATTTCATGGCCTTGTGTGTGCACGTGCCGCAGTGTTAGCAGCATCCACCAGCAGCAGTAGCAGCAGCAGCAGCCGGCTATCCAACCTTTCACTCCAACGCTTGGCTCACAGTTTTTCAGTTCCCAGCACTTAATGGTTACCAAAAAAACAACAAAAGCAGTATGTGTACTATGCAGGAAGCCTTGGCAGACATGTTTTAGTTGCCAGTGAAAATTGCAAGCGAAGCTATGGTGCAGGGTTCCTTGTTCTCTAGTCATAGGATGATACTAACAAAATTCCATGATTTGAGTATACGAAGCACACATAATTACATAATTCACTGTTTTCAGGTACATATTACGTCAAGTAAGGTATTTAATATCAAGAGGATGTCACAAGACGCCGCAGCGCGGCTTACACAGTGAGCGGCGGAAGCTCAGGCTGAAGGAAGGCGCTTCGTAGCAAAAGGCCCCCAAAGAAAGCAGCCAGCGGTACCGTCTAAGGTGCCAGAGGGATCTGCCCGTCTGCTTGCTGCTGCAGCGAACCCTCCTTCCCATTCCCAGTCTTCCCACGCCAGCAACCCGCCACGGCACGTGCCAGCCGTGCCAGCTGACTAGTACTCCCATGCTGTCACAGCTTTGTATTGGAAGCAACAGTTTGAAGAAGTAATTACGCAAAGCTGGGCTGCCACGAGAGGCAGTGCCGCAACCGCATGACGGAGCTCCAGCGGGGGTGCTCCGGCCAAGGAGACTGAAGCTGTTGGAGCTGTTGCGGAGGGGAAGCCGCGGACGGTGCTTCGAGGGCCAAGCGGCAAAAACAGCTGCTTGGAATCGTCCATGAACCTTTTACGCAAGGAGAAATTTTTTCTCTAGAAACAGCTTTGTTGAGTTGATTTCAATATTATTTCCTTTTTGCAGAACGTGCAAGCAAACTGGGACCCTGTCCCATGACATGCTTGTTTCAACGCTAGCAGAGCAGACTGCGTGGTGCAAAAGCTTTGAAGAAGCAAGGGCTTGGTTTGTTTAGTAGCAGTAAACTTTGCTTGCGCTCCAGCCCATTGCCTGATTCTTGCAAGGTTGGCAGAGAAGACCGCAGACTGCAAGATCTTCCACTCCAAGTTCTTCGAAGCCAGGGGCCATTTCAAGGGTCTCCAGGAATGCAGAGACAGCGCAAGAAGGAGTAGCAAGCCGCAGCGCTGGTGGAAGAAGTGGTAAGCAGCAAGCGGGCAGTTTCACTAGTCGCTTCATCAAAGATGGCCTTTCACCTGAGCAAAGTCTTACAACGACCACCAGGTCTCCTGAGAAAGCGAGGATGTAGAGTTGCAGGACTAGAGATACGGGATCTCGGAGTTGGGGTTTGGGGATGTCAGGGGTGCAGTTTACCTATAAATGCTATCGCGCGCCCGCCTTGGCTGGCGGGGTGCGGAGCACGCGAATAGGTCATGGCATGTAGTTGACGCATGGGGCTTAGGGTTGAGGGCGGAACGGAGGCTTTGTTGCCTGCCTGTTGCAGCATTCATAGAGGGGTTGGTTGTGCCTCGTCCATCAGCCTTAAGTAAAGGAGTTCGCAAGCTTCGAGCTGCAGCCGTACCCTGGAGGGGGGAGCGGGGGGGAGCGGGGGACGGGGGGGAGTGGGGCAAAGGGAGGGGGACTGATTTTGCACTAAAAATGCTTGCCACTACTGCGACAGCTTCAAACCTGGCACGAAGCTAGAATTTCACGCGGGATGGTCAGGCTGGATTAGGCCACCCACCATGTGCCACGGTAACAGGGGTTTTTAGAGGGCTCTGAATGCCCTGAGGTTGGATAGCCTCGGCGAATTAGGATTCAGAATGTTTAGGGTCAGAGTTTGAGAGTAGCGCTTGCAGGTGAATGTTTTTTTGCAGATTCCCGAATGAGCAGGTATGGAAGGCCTGCGCGAACCACCGTCCAATGAGGTTCAGCCAAAAAAGGTGTTTGGAGACAAGCCTAAGATATTTGACGTACGAACGTAGATTTTGGATCCAGGACCTTAATTTTCGAGACCGCGCAAACCTTAACGCAAATGAAGCTGACAAACTTGGGCTTGGGGCACTGAAATGACATTAACCTATTCCAACTTCCGTCGAGGCAGTGCGCAATTTCTACTTTTCATTGTTCCTGGGGTTCAGGGTTCAGTGCTTAGTATATTTTTTCAGCTAGTTTTTTTTAGATGGCATTTCAGCACCCTAAATCCCGAACTTGGAAACCTTACTTACATGACGTTTTTGTAATCGTTTAAACACCTTTTGTTTAAAGACTTGCTGTGGCTCAGAACCTTGAATTTTCAACCGCTGACGAGTTTCAGATCATCTTGTTCTAGTTTCACTTAGATTTGCAACGTCCAACGCCGGAATGGCAGTCAAGGGATGCAGCGCAAGCCGTGCCACTTGTCACTTATGATAAGGTGGAAGGTTTCGGTTTTAGTCCAATGTTCTGAGTTTCAGGCCCAGGTGTGTATTCCTAATGTTTTTGCCGGAGGAATGCTCATCACCGTTAAATCCCGCACCTTTCCGTATATCTGCCATACCGTACGTCTCTGAACAACAAGCTTCGTTTCTTAGAAGAAAGCTCCAAAAACTATGTCCTGGTTTTGCCCAGATTTGCAGCATCCAGCTTTTCGGAGTGGCAGTCTAGCGATGAAGCGCAATTGCGCAGCCGCGCTATTTACCACCTACGCTTGGGTTGGGGTTTTAGGGATTGTAATTTATCGTGGTCTCGCGCAGATTTGAAACATCCAACTCCCCAGAATGACAGTCCAACAATGCAATGCAAGCTCTGGTATTTTGACTAATGTTTGCGTTGAAGGCTTAGGATCTGGGGTTCAGGGCTTCGGTGTTTAGAGTGTAGTCCCAGTTCGTTCTTTTTGTGAAGACCCTTAGAACACCCCCAAACTCCGAAAACGATCTTCTCAATGTAACTCTTTCTGAAAAACTGTCAGTATTTTCTGTCCGCTAAGTATATGGCTAAAACAGGGGCCTTTCCTCGTGGGGTTTTATGTTCCTGGTATATGCCCTATAAATTATCCATGAGCCCTTGTAGTCCCCAACGACAAGCTAAGTGTCCATATGGAGGGCTCACGGCTAAAACCAGAGTCTAAACCGTCTAAACCTTAGATCGCTTGTTTAGGACAAGTCTCACATGAGCATTTTCCAGCGTTGCGCTAATTTGCAACATCCAACTCTCGGAAGTGAAAGTCCAGCAATGCAATGCAAGCCGTGCTACTTCAAGCTTATGCTTGGGTAAAGGGTTTAGGTTGTGAGGTTCAGGGTTTCGTGTGTACCAATAGGCTCTTCGTTAAGCTGATTCTCAACAACCCTGTATATCTCGAAGCTGTAAAGCCACATACATTTGTACACGTTTGTTTTGAAAAAAGTACCTCTATGTTGTCAAAAGCTTTCAGCAATCTAGACCCTGACTTTTCGACTTTAATTACAAGGCTCTCAATTGAGCATTTCCCCTGCCGCCGGGATTTGTAACATCCAGTGGCAGTCCAACGATGCAACCAAGCCGTGTAACTCCTCACCTATGATGGGTTGGAAGGTTTTTCAAGCTTAGGGTTAAGTTAAGAGTTTCGTTTTGGCGCTGTTTTACCGGTGGATTCCGCCTCGAAACGACGCACAAAGACCCCTGAATCCCGAAATTGCAAACACTACCTACTTTTATATACCTGATTTAACATTCTTTCTGATTCAAAAACCTTCAGCATTTTGAGCCCTAAACTGTGGACCGTGTATTTAGGACAGGTCTCAAATCAGCATGTCCAAGTGTTGCCTAGATTTGCAGAAGCACCTTTCGTTTTTGAGCTTGAGAATGCGTCAGGGCTGATTAAACGAAACGTCGATTTTTGAGGATGCCTTTACCACAGGTTGTCGATGCCTGAGGCACCCCTGGGTTTTCAAAACGCCTTTTGTGTTTGAGGTTGAGGGCGCCCAAGGGTTTACAAAAAACCTTTTGTTTTGAGGTTGTGGGCACACCGGGATTTACAAATAACCTTCCGTTTTTAATGTTACCCCAAGCATTTCGGGGTTAGCAAAAAGCTTTGCGTTCTTGAGGTCGAGGACGCCTTAGGTTTTACAAAAACTTTTCGTCCCTGGGGTGCCTTCGGTCTCAAAAACGAAAGGTGTTTTGTAAACTTTCTGGCGCCTCAAACATCAAACGCTGGGGTGTCTTCAACTTACACGGACAAAGGGTGTTGTACGAACAGCAGAGGCTTTAATGACCACGCATCAGAAAACACAGGGAAGCGTGTTCTGCAACACAAACTTGAAGTCTCAGCCGTGAGCAGATAGAAATTCAATCTTCAAGGACGGTTGATCTATAAACCGCATGAAACGCCAACCCTTGAGCGCGGTCAATCTCAAAAGGGGAAGGGTTTTTTGCAAACCCCGGGGTGCCAGCAACTGCGGCAAAAAAAAGTTTTTGTGGCTAAGCCTTGGAGCACCTTCAACCTCAAAAATGAAGGGTTTTTTGTAAACCTTGGGGTGCTCTCAGCTTCTTCGGCTTTTTGTTTCCCCTGGTGGGGTTCCTTGTCCACCGAACCATACACCCCGCAGACCAATCATGCAGGGGCTTAGGCTAATGTGTTTGAGGGGCCACAACGCCACGCGCACATCAGAATAACCATGCAGGGGTTTAGCATCTAGGGCTTGTAGGGTTTTAGGTTCCGCACAACCATGCGCACGGCAGAATAGCCGTGCAAACAACACAGCCATGCGCGCATCAGAACAACGTGCAAGCAATGCTCTAGCTTCAAGGTTTTTGCTTGCACATCAGAATAACCATGGAGAGAGCATGGGAAGGTATCATAATTTCATACTATAACCATGGTAACCATGCAATATGCAATGAATGGCATTCTTATCAACATAGCCATGGATACAGCATGGGAAGGCATCAATAAGCCATGTTCAACAAGCTGAGCCCAAGCGGTGAATGCGTGCTTTCATGATTTAAAACTTTGGAAAACAAAGGAATGCCATAGCTCGTTATCATAGATTCTCATGAGCTGACTATAGAAATTGGTTACTTCAGTAGATTATTGCCCCATCTAGTTTGGACAGAATAAAGGACCAACAGTCAGGAAAGTGTATATTAGATCATAGTCGGGAGATGGACACAGCAGATCTATTGGGTGTGTCCAAGTACGAGGATAACAAGTCTGCCATCAGGATATGGGGACCTGAAACCGATGTTTGCAAAGGGAAGCATCGCTTCAGTGACGTGCATGTTAATTGCTCGTCGAGAGCGTGCTTAGGAGGTCTGCTCGTATGCGCAGAGACCCTCTGGCCAGGCATCGCTGCAACATAGCAAAGAATGACTCCAATAATCTAACCCTTACCGTCACTTCATAACCTGGCGCCCAGAAACCTTGAAACCTGAGTGGGACTCTAGCATACCCTTGCTGTGCAGCGGCTTGAAGCAGCTTCGCAGTGAAGACGAACCATGCATGCAAAACTTTACATCGATGGTTTTGGGTCTCGCCCTGACTACATTCTGGAGATGTGCTGCCCAGGAGGTCAAAGGTTTGTGTTTGTTGGCATCCGTGGAAAACGGGATATTCCGTTGAAAATTTGGTAAGGAATCTCATTTCCCACCATAGTATTGCAAATGGACGTGAGAAGATGAGATGCACTGGATCTTCCTGGTGCTTTGGCTCTTGTTGCAGGGGACGGGATCCGCGGGGCCCGGTGCGTGGAAAATTCAATTTAGTGTGCATTGTACTTGATGTGATATGTTTGACCTCTGGCTCCCTGGTCGGAAAAAATACATTTAGGGGGCCGGGATCCAAGCGGCCCGGGGGCCGATTGCGGGGAATCTTTCAGGAAAGAAATCAAAACACATTAAAAGGATTGAATATAATATTCCCTGGGGCCGGGATCCAGCCGGGATTCCGGCGGTGCCGGGGACGGCCCCAGGCAATATCTAACTTACTTAATTTGTTTGATCTCCGCCCCTTTGGCCACGAAGTAAATCCCATAAGTTTAATGAACTAAATGTTGCCCGGGCGGCGCTTACTTGGCCGTCTCCAGCCTCGTGAAAACTAAAAATGGGTTTATTTGGAAGCCCCGTACTACGTCCTTTTGAAGGAAACTAATACCACAACCTTATTAAAACTCAGTGTAAGCAGCTTCCAAATAAACGCATGGGGGGGGGCAGGAACCCCAAGAGTGGAAACATATACAATGGTTTAGGTCTAGGATCTGGGGAGAGTCTGAGGGATGCTATAGGCACACTATAAATCATACAGGGATATTATAAGGGAATTCCCAGAGTCTACCGCAAGAATGGAGAATCAAATTGGAACATTTGGAAAATGCAATGGACAGTATGTAGGGATCTATAGGGGTTTCAAGAAGGGGTCCCCTTTGGGGTTGTGCAATATGAGGACTCAGTATATTGGAGTCTACATTGGGGCCCGCTTATTTGTGGAGATTACGGTGTTATGTCGGCATGTAATTTTGTTGTATGTTGATGGTGAATGACAGCCTCAGCTTCTTGTGCTAGATACGATGGATGGAGGAAATCCTGCACCCCTGTATCCAGTGATTCCTAGACCGTAGACTCCCCAAACCCAAAGCCCTTGAGATTTCCAAAGGCCGAGATCCTTTTTTGATCCTTTTTGAAAGGACGCAGAAGCGGCACTTCAAGCTGCCAAGGCTCGACGGGCATAATGCCATCAGGTCGCTGACTTGAGATGGGGGTTCCAATAAACTACGCGGCCCCTTTTTGAGGGTACGCATAGCAATAGTAGTTGGTTGTCTATTTAGGGTTTCCCTGGCTTTTGGAAACGACCATGCGAGATATGCCTTTGTTATCAGTTTTGGCGAGTGTGTATATAGGGTTCCGGAGGGATATAGATGGGTGTGTATATACATATAGTTATACACATGCCTTTACACAAAATGTATATATCGGGTGCCCACTTTGAGAGACCATGCATTGAGATCCTTCCAGCAAGCAGGCTGGGGCCGCAGGAGAGTTCTGGAATTCTCTTGTATACCAACCCCAAATATTAAAACCCTCCACCACCGCCCTAGCGTCAGATATTCCTATTCCATGTTACTGAATATGGGTAGTATTTGATTTTAGGGGGGTAGCGGTTTCAGGATTTGGGAGGGGATTAACATTGGACAGCCCCATCATCTTTCGTAGTATTGAACGTGTAGAAGGTTGAACCCTGATGTAGACGAATGCAGCATCCGGGCAGTCGATCATAGCAAACCATCAACAAGGAGAGGTGGGTACATCTGTTGACACGCAAGTCCTGCATGATCCCGGTGCTTTTCGATGCTTTAGGGCCATGCAGTTTTTTTTGTATCCGCCGCATTGCAATTGTAACAAAGAGCATGGCAAGAAGTGGCCACAGAGGCCCAACAAAGTACTATTTTGTTACAACATGTGACAAATTCACCCGTTTCTTCCATTTCTTTCAGAAGGAGCTCTATGCCGCGCATCTCCCACACAAGTCCCGTAGAGCGATGCGCATGTTAAGGAGGCGAAGCCAGGCGAAGCATGTATGTGAATGTCGGAGCCAAAGAACCGCTCCCCAAAAACCACTTAGGCGGAGATGCTGCTTTTTGGATTATTGTTGCTTGTAGGGTCAGGTAGACCTAAGAAGCAGGTTGATAAGGGAGCTAGCAGCGGCTATTCTATTGGTGTTTTGAAATGTTTACTCGGCGCCCTCACTTTTGCCTGTGCCTGCAGCGTGCGATGCGCATTTGTAACAAAAACACCAAGAACTACAACAACTACAGTCAGTAATATCCATGAGAGCAATATTCTTCATTACTTTTCATAATATTCCTCATACTGAATAACCCTGTCAGGATATTCTTCATAATCTTCATAATGAAAATTGACATAAAAACCCTAAACCCTAACCCTGTCAGGCCACAACCTCGGAGCGTGAGGCGAGCCTGAAGGCATCTTCGGAGGCACGCTGCGCAGCGGAGCCGGAAGCAATGTGAGGGCGTTGGGGTTCAAGGGTTTAGAGTTTTAGGGGTTCCTAGGGGTTCAGGGTTTAGGGGTTGAGGGGGGTTTAGGGCTTTAGGGGTTCTGTTATGGGTTTAGGGGCTTAGGGGTATTCCTTCAGGAGTCCAGGATCCAAAAACGGGGTTCAGAGTTTAGGGTTTAAGGAACTTTCATAGGGTTATCAAGTGGGCCTAAACCCAAAACATCCCAAAACCATAAACCCTAAACCCAAGCCCCCAGACAGAGCATATGGTTGGATAACGCTGGTGCAGTGATGCTGGGCTTTGCTGGAAGGCTGTGCGTGCGACCAAAGCTGCCCTGGACCAGAAGCTCAAGGATCAGAAGTCTGGCATCAGGGCAGAAATAGTAATCATTGTAATACTACTGACCGTAAGTTTAATGACAATATTAAAGAGTAATAGCTATAGTAATACTAACACCAAAGAGTATTAATAGTAACAACAGTGATAACAGCGATAGTAGAAATAATAGCAACTATTGAAGTCTTGTGTGTGCAGCAGGAGTAGGCCTGTTGACAAAAGGATAGCTGTCTGGAGCCCTGCCGACCCAGCTCAGGTGATGAAGGCATCCTGAAAGTGCGTGCAGACAAGGCCAGCCCGGCATCTGACTTACCAATAGTGACAATAGTAATAATAGTAACAATAGTAAAACGGTAACACTAGTAACAATAGTAACAATAGTAATAATAGTAACATTAGTAAAAAATAGTAACAACAGGAATAGTAGTAACAATAGTAGTAATAGCAACAATAGTAATAATGGTACTAATAGTAGTAACAACAGTAACGAGAGTAATCACAGGGTTTGGGCCAAAAGGGATATGTTCTCCCAATGAAGGAAAAATGAAATGCAAAGCCTCAGCATGCGGACGACAGACTGGCTCTAAACCCTAAAGCCCTAAAACCCTAAACCCCAAGTCCTAAACCCTAAGCCCTAAGCCCTAGGAGCACCTTGAGAGCGCCAAGTCTGAGTGCTACGAGAAGCTGAAGTCTGGCGCTGCGGAGGGCAAGGTGCTGCAGCTGTCTAATGTAGATTAATCGGGGTTATATTAGGGCTATATAGGGATAATGGAAAAGAAAATGGGAAACTACTGTTAAGGGTTTGGGGTTTAGGGACCCTATTAGTTATATGCAGGTTGATATAGGGTTTGGGGTATAGGGGGAATATAGGGATTATATGGAAAAGAAAGTGGAAACTACTATTTAGGGTTTAGGTTCATGTAGACCCATGATGAATAAACCCTCTCCTTGCAAGAGTCTGAATAGAAGGATCCGTATTCTAATCCCTATTGAGGGGAGGGGGTTCATTAATCAGGGGTCTGGGTTATTCTTGTTGATTCTAGGCCGTTGCCTTATGTCTTCCACGCAAACATTGCTGCTCAAGATAGCCACTTGTCAGTCAATTGTGGTGGACAGGAAGCAAAGCAGCTGCTGAAGAAGTTAGAGCGCAGCCCTGAGCCAAAGTGTTTGTCTTCCTGCCCATGTCCTGACCATGTCCACCTCACATTAAAGCTTTTCTTCTTGTGGGCCTCAACTGATAGTTGTTCAGGCAGGCTTTGAGGGGTCAAAGGCTCCTCCCGATGAACAGTCAATCCGCACCCAAGACCGCTCATCAAGCAGACCTCTGTTGACTCTTCGCTCATCACTGCGGCACCTGGAACGCTTCTCTCGAAGCCTCAGGACGATGACCAGGGCACTCATGGCATTAGGGCCTCAGGGCTGCGACAACAATTGCGTCGCAAACGGGGTTGAACCATGCACAGGTTTAGCCCAGCATTAGACTTGCCTGACTGGTGCGGGACTAGATATTAGCCTATACAGACGCAAGAGGTAAACAGCTCATGTTAGCTTGCGTGGCTGCTGTCGTCGTTGTTAGAGTAGCAGCATGTAGCAGCAGCTCTCCAACATTCTTCCAAGTTCCTGCAGGTTGAACGCAGGCAGTCGGGAAGTGTTGACAGTGTGAGGTCATCGCATAAACTGTAACCCATACTATCAACCATCAAGCCTGTAGCAAATGCATGTGTAGCAGTCTTTCTGTGAAAGAGGATATCGCTTAGTCCTGCCAATGACCGCAGCTGTGACTTCCAGGAGCGTGGGAACTTCGATCAGATTGCACCTGGTTGGCATGAAAAGCAAGCCTTGGGAGTTGTCCAATGTGTGCATGTTCATTCTTACCAAGAGGCCTCCCCACAGAGACAGGACTTCGCACCGAACTTTGCACGCGCCGTGTGCTGAAAGGTTCTGGACCAGTTGGAGACCAACTTTGCGTCCAAGCTTGCTGAGCTTCTTGGAAATCTATGGCTTCAGGAACCTTCATGTTTTGGGCTGTGCACATGGTTCCGTTGCAGCCAATTATGCGACTGAATGAGGAGCCTGTAAGGCCCACGCTTAGCTAGGCAACTATTGTAGAAGTGTAGGACTTTTTGAGGACCAGGCCCTGACGACAGGAAAGACACCATTGTTGTGAGCTTGCTTGATGACATTCAGCTTGCGACGTACCTATCTACAAACCATGGATCCTTCTGCACGACTCTCTTTTAGGATTCTAGGGATCCACATAACGTTTGGAACGCAATGTCCTTTTTGTTAGAGATACTATTAAGCAAGTACAAGGCTAGCAAATATTGGGAAGATTAAGAGTGCCTATTTCTTCCCCGAACCCCACCGTCGCCCCCTGATGATGAACAGTCTCCAATATGCAAGTAGGAACAGGGGTGGGCAAGGAGTGGGTTGGGGTGGTGGGGGGGTTGTTTTTAGGGAGTTGGTTGCTTGTTGAGATGTTTTCTGCTTGTCCATTCCAACTGTAGCTTGTTTTCCAAAAGCATGCCAAGAAGGACATTTTCTTATTGCGAGCCTTGACGGCCCATAGAGCCTCATAAATGCATGCACGGCTGTCTAAGAGCAGATCAAAAAATACAACTCCCACGCAAGCCCTAGACAACCTTGCGGAGTCTTTTAAGACCTAAACGATAACTTAATACTTGGAGGGTCAATAGCAAGTAGGTTAATAACCCCATATCCCATATAGTAACCCTCGTTATCCCCATAATTAACCCACTTACAGAGCCCCCCTGGGCCCCCAAGTAGCGGATGAACAAAGGCTTGAGGCGCAGCTCGCGGACGCGGCGCCTGCCACTGCGATGCGGGCCGAGGAGGCGAGGGTGCGCATAAAACTTCAGTGGGATGGTGTTGTGACTGAGGGTCAACAAGAGACTTGGGAGAGTGATGCAGGATTTTCGATTCCGATAGCTTTCGCGCAGTTGCAATTACAGGTTTGCAGAAGCACTTGTTTGCATAAGCACTTGCGATAGTGGCTTGTATTCGGGGCTCGCTGGGGTGGTGAAAGAGAATCCGGCTGAAAGCTGAGGATCATGGCGCGGAGGTTTTAAGCATATCTCGGGTTGCTGCTAAGGAGTGTACATTGATGTAAGTTTCCGAACTTTTAACATAGTCAATAGTGTGATTCCCAAAAGTGTGCGGTACCTTAGTTTGAGTCCTTTAACAACACTCCAGCAACTCAAAAGGGTGGCGGCTGTGGAAAGTTGAGCTTGCTGGGACGAAGGCTAGTACAGTGCAGCCGCGAAGTAACAACAGTGATTTGACAATTTTCAGTCGCCAGCCAAGTAGATGTGGACGATTCCTGATAGCAAACGGCTAATGCTACCTGCCCCTCCCAACATATAATGGCATTATATATATATATACAGTTAAAGTGTATTATACTATGTTCTATTATCATATATATATATTTACATATACTATATTATATTATAATATGTATACACACATATATATAGGCCATACATTATCATGGTGAGAGATCGCAGGTGCAGAAGGCCAAAGATGCCCATGCTGATGCCGAGTCGAAGCAGAAGGAGGCCAGTGCTATGGGAATGGATGATTAGACTAGGGTTTAGGATTTAGGGTTTAGGGTTTGGGGTTCAGGTGTTAGGGTTTAGGGTTTAGGGGTTGGGGTTTAGGGTTCAGGGTTTAGGGTTTAGGGAATAACTTACTGGGGGTGAGTAGGGAATACATCTGTTATATAGGGATTATATTCCGGTATTCCCTACGAAGCCCCAGGAAGATGGCGGTGTGAGTAGGGAATATGTTATTTAGGGATTATATTCCCTTCTTTCCCTACTAAACCTCAGTAACATCATGGAAAATCAGATGAGCTATTCCTAGTATCCCCCTATAGTAGTCCCCTATATAATCCCCTATATAACCACCCTTTAAGGAGTTCAGACTACAGCTCAGATGAAGAAAGCCAGTTTGCAGGCCGACCTACGCACTGAAACCAGCAAATGTTGGCTGGCTCTGAGCTGGCTGTTGCTTCAAACCCTAAATAGTATGGGAGTATAGGAAGATATGAAGATAGGGGTATAATATAGGGGTTATATAGGGATAATGGAAAAGAAAATGGAAGCTACTGGGTTTAGGATTTTGGGTTTGTATTGGGGTTATAGTCCCCCTGAAGTAGATAGAATATGGGGTATATGGGGATCGTATTCTAATATACCCAAAGCCATACTCTATCTACTTAAGGGGGACTATAAACCCAAAAGCCTAGAACCTGTAAAAAATAGAACCCTAAACCCAGGTCCCGGGAACCTGACCGTAGCCAGTGCTGATCCAGCATCATGTTGACTGTTCAAATGGGGATTTCCCCAAAATTGGGGGGGGGACTTTTAAAGGGGGAATATAGGGTTATGTCGGGATTATATGGGCTTACGTCGGGTTTAGGCTCTAGGGGATTTCCCAAATTTGAGGTACCCTTTTAGGGCCCCCCATAATAAGGATTATAGTGTATTGAGGTCCCCCTATGTTGGGAAAGTGCCGAATGCGCGCAAAGTTTACCTCACCTGGTCCATGTGAGGCGTCTGTGGACCTGTGTGCCGCCAAGGAGGCCAGCAGAAACAATGCAACAGCCTTTGCAGCATGTAGGGGTATAACATAGGGGTCATATAGGGATAATGGAAAAGAAAATGGAAGCTGCTATAGGGTTTCCTCCTCAAGCAAAACCCGCGGCCTTTTGTGTGGATAGGCCCAGAAGGAGGCAGCAGCTGCTGTGGCAGCTGCCAACAAAGCCGTGGCAGTGCCTTGTCAGCTGAAGCGTCTGCATCTTGTGAGCCGCGCTGGGTGGAGCTGTCTGCTCGGCCTGCTTCAAAGGACTACCAGACTGAGTACAAAGCAGCCACGGAGACCAGAGATGCTAAGAAGGCTGGACTGGCAGGTACTGCCATTGCTGTCATAGCATGATAACCGGAAGTTCCCTGGACATAATTCTTGAGGTTCTATTATCTTTGATCCTAGGAACCATCTGAATTTTAATTCGAAAAAAGCCGGGGCTGTGGGATGAGAGGCGGAGCTTGATGAGTATGTGGATGGAGGCATGGCCACCTTCCAGGACATACCAATAGGGTTGCATGTATAGGGCTATGTAGGGATGGTATAGCGGCATATAGCGTTACACACAGGTCTATATACGGTTATATCTTGAATGGAATCTTGATTCTGGGACTTGCGTGCTGCAAGGAGTCATGGGCCGTGTGGGTTGGATCTGTAGGGTTTGTGATGGGCAAGGACCCTATTCACCGTAGGGGATCCAATGTTCGGAAGACATGACGGGGAGCGGATGGCCGTATATAACCCTATATGACCCCATGTAACCCGATGTAACGCGATGCAACCTCTTTAGAACCCGCTCTGACCCCATGTAGCCCTACATGATTCCTATACAACCCCATTCCAAACCTATGTAACCGATACAACCCCTGACAGTTGCATGTATTGGTGCGTCCGCAATAGAGATGTGATCATGAGGAGCCTAAACCCTAAACTTTAAACCCTGAGACCTCAACCCTAAACCCTAAATCCATGCCTCGGAGGAGCTGAAGGAGCGAGTCTCTGCGAAGAAGCGCCGGGAGCTTGCTGCTAAGGCGCCATGTGGGGCTTTCTTGATAAAGGGATAGGGTTTTGGGTTTAGGGGGATACATTTAAAGGGGGATATAGGGGTCATATGGGGGTTATGTAGAGTCTAGGGGTTTCCCAGAATTGAGGGTGCCATTTGAAAATACGAATTCGAATACTTTGGGGTCTATCGGGGCCCCTGTCTTTTGGGAAACTACCGTGTGAGAGTGATACAGACTTTCGGCTCACTTCTTCAGGGATCTAGCAATTGATGGGGTTAATCGGGGTTATGCGCGTAGTGATTGTGGGGGTAGCAGAGGGTTCAGCATGTTGCCGTATCCAGTGGTGTGCGCTAAAACAGTGATGGTGTGCTCAGGGCGGTGAAGCACAGCAGAAGTTCAGGGTGGTGTAGGGTGCTGGTAAGAAGAAGGAGGGCCACCCCAGTCAAAGCTATGGGGGGTTTGAGTCTTTTGGGTAAGGGGCTCTGGGGCATGGGGTGAAGGCCCACCTTCTAAGAACTACATAAACAGGCTCACGGCTCGTTTGTTATTCGTGCCGTCCTCTTTCAGGTAGACCTACAAACCGCGGATTTTCTGTTGCGCGCTGCAATCAGACTTGATCAGGAAATGAATGAACAGGGCCGCATATGCCCTCAAGTGCTAAATGTTTTTTTCGTAATGATGGCCGCCACTGCCATTCCGCTTCGGTCGCTTAGCGGTCAATACCTTCCAGAGCTGGTACATTGCCAGGAATGAGCCCTTAACATAATGCCAAACTGCTAGGCAGGAGGAAAAAGGGTGCGGTGAGCAATCTTAAGGACACAGACCTTATCCCAAAGCCCTGAACCTCCTTAACCTTAAGATTCAAGATCCTTGAAAGGAATGGTCTGGAAACCCTAGACCCCTAACCCCCAAAACTCCAAGCCCTAAGAGACAGAAGAGCTAACCCCTAAGCCCCTAAACCTAGAACGCCTAAACCCCCAACCCCTAAACCCCCAAATCCTAACCCCTAAACCCCCTAACCCCTAACCCCTAACCCCTAAACCCCCTAACCCCTAAACCCCCTAACCCCTAAACCCCCAAACCCCTCTACCCCAAGCCCTCTGCAGGCCGCCGAGGATGCTGCGGCCAAGGCTGTGGAAGCCGAAGCGGAAGCTCCCGCAGAGCAGGCCGCAGGGGTTAGGGTTTAGGGTTTAGAGATCAGGGTTTAGGGATTAGAGTTTAGGGATTGGGGTTTAGGGATTTGAGTCTAGGGTTTATGGATTCTGCTTTAGGGTTGAGGGATTCGGTTTGAGGGTTTAGGGAATTAAGTTTAGGGATCAGGCTTCGGATTTGTATTGCGATGGAAAATGACGTGGAAGCTGTGCTTGCATGCAGTTTATATGGGGGCTGGAGCCCCTCTTTCTGGAAATGACCAGAAAGGGATTCCTTTTGGGCTTCTACCCTAAATCTTAAAACCTACAAAAAACACAAAACCTTGACTAGGGAATGCCCCAGTAAGTTTCCTGCTACTCGAGATTTGGGATACAGGGAAGAGGGGACGAGTCTAGGTTTCGTGATTAACTTTCAGGATTTAGCGGCCAACGGGGTTGTACAGAATGCGTAGGGATTGGAAGTATGCACCCCTGTCATCCCCGTGCAGGGTTTACGTGTTTAGCAGTTGCAGAGTTGCCAAAGGGATCCATTGACAGTTGCTCAGGATTCGAGGCTTTGGCACCCCTTTATTCCTTGTTCTCATGGAGCCTCGGGTAGAGCGCGGCGGAGGGCCCCAACAACCGGCTGCAGGCGGACCTGATAGATTTCAGCCAGACGGACATCTTCACCAAGGAGGCGGTGACCAGGGCGCTGCCCGACAAGAATGGGGCCACCGTGGCCTGCGCGGCCGCGGTGGCCATCCCGGAGCTGGTCCAGACGAGGGCAACTACGTGGTCACCACGGGAACAGGCAGAGGAGACAGGTAGCTCTGTGTTCCAGTCCTGGAACGGAGCAGGCCCTGTCGAGTCAAAATGCTGGGTTGCTGTAAAGGAACTTAGTTTAAGGTACTATACTGGGGAAGCCATTTTAACGATTGTATATACCCAGTATGGTGAATTAGATTAAGTTCCTTAACAGCCGCCCAGAATAGTGGCAGCCGCAATACCTTTTTCATCATGGGCCATGTTTGCAATCTCACTTGTCGGCTAGGTGGCTTAAGCCGGGGAAGCTGAGATGATCGCAGTGAGCTCAGGGATACTGCCATATATATATATATAGATATACTTTCCATGTCATTTTCCATTTTCCTTTCCATTTGATTGTCCATTTTTGGGGTAATATCCCATATAATTCCCTATATTTGTTCACTCTTGTGTTGCTCTCCTGCAGTTTTGTGTCGGGCCGCCAGGTGTGAGAACTTCCGAGCAATTTGCCCTTGACGTTTTCATTTTCAACCTCATGAATAATCAAGGACTGGTGTCTGGAAGCTGGGTTGGAGCACTGCTTGAACCCGAGGTCATTGCAACTGGACAGTGATGGTGGGGTTTGCATCAGCTAAGGACCCCAGGCCCACGAAACGCAACATTAGCCAGTTGGAAACTGCAAAGTCTCCATTTTCTTTTCCATGATCCCAATTTCACCTCAATATACTCTTGTAGTTTCCATTTTGTTTTCCATTATCCCTATATAACCCCAATATACTACAGTGGTTTCTATTTTCTTTTCCATTATCCCTACCGCGGGCCTTGGTCAAAGTGTAATGCACGTGGCCAGTTTCACACAGCACTGGCCTGCACAAAGAGTCCCCCTTCGTGGTCGTTCATGGGGGGGACCAATTTGCTGGCAGCCAGCCACAGCCGTTTAAGAGCAACAAAATATTGCCCTGAAGGCAGAAGGTTTGCAGCGGCCAGGTCAGGATAGGAGGCACATTGCATGGAACGACGTGATTTGGAAGCCACATCCTGTCCCGGACCAATGCAAACTTTCATCCACCTTTAACTGTTGCTTGGAGCTGCTAGCAGTTGCCGCGCAAAAGAGACGGATGAGCAAGCCAGTACTTCTCAGCAAGCAGCTGTCTCTTAGCACATGCAGACTTATTTGACTGCACCCCTGTGGCTCAAGCTTCAAGAGAGGAAGCCATCGCGGGAAGCAGTCTGCACGCTACTCGATCCTCTAAAGTTGGATTAAGGCTTGCAGTTCCATTTCAATTGTGGTGCCTTGCCCGTTTCGCCAGATTCAGGCAAGAACAAGGCAAAAGAGGGCTTGAAGGCATGTTGAGGTACAGACACCTTCTATTGTTTCAAAACTGAGTACTGGAAGAATTTGCATTTTGCGTGTACGCTGGGGTTGCGCGGCATGGGCGGCAAGGCCGTTTTTCCGATTTCGAAGCTGGATGTAGCCACCGCAGTCACTCTAAGCTTTTTGCTTGGGTCTCATTACGAGTATGAGGTTTTTGTCGGTATGGAATGCTCCTGGTGCTGGTGGCGCTGAAGCTGCCGGCCTTTGTGATATGGAATCATAGGCTCCCGGTGGCCAACGTCAAGCCTTGAAGCTTGATTGCCCCCATGCCCATGCGGAACCCAATCAGGAAGTTTAGGCCCAGAAATCGGTAGGGTGTTGTCAGGATCATATATATATTTTTCTGGCGAGATTCTATGCATGTCATAGGATGACGCGCAGTGTTTTCTTGGACCTGCATTCAATGTTGTCTTTGGATTAATTTATGTTACAGGGTTATGTAGGGATAAGATGGATGGCCCACCTCACTTGCCGAGAAGTCCGGCCGGCATGCCAGAAACAGCTCGCAGAATGCTGGGAGAGAAGGTTTTGAAGTTGGGTACCGCCTCCACTCTGTAACAGTAGGAGAACATTTAAAATAATGCTATATGACCCTTAATAGGGCCCCTAATATAGACGGTTACAGGAGGGTCAAGACTTCCAGCCCCAGAGATGGGACACCGACAGAGTTCAGAAGGAAACGTTGCATGTGACTCATATGATGTGTGGCACCATGTCTGACTCATTCTAGCATTTTCTTTTGGTTATATTGACATAGATGCCATTGAGCCCCCTTAGTCTGCGACTCTGCAAACTTTAGTTCAGGCTGACCAGCGTAGGACGCCGAGAAATCCTTTTCATGAACGCTTTTCGCGACCAGTTAGCTACATCTGGATGGAGAGTGCTTGAGACCATGCACGAAGAGTGCGGCGCCTGGAAAGGCTTGCCCACATGCATAACTTTCTTTCCCAAGTCGTCAAGACGAACGCAGCATTAAAGCTCAGGGGCTTAGAGGTTCAGAGTTATAAAAGTAGAAAGAATCACCAAATGTTCAAAACCCAGCATGTGCTCCATGACCTCTATAACCTATCTACTTATGGATGATTGCACGGAGGTCATACAGGTAGAACTTCTTGAAGGCTCGGGGCACTTCGTACGTAGGTTTTAAATTGTGTTTGTCGTCCTCCTCTTGGGACTGGCACGCTGAGAACCCCTTTCTGACCTACATACTAAGTTCCCCGTGCTTAAAGGTCCTTAAAGTCTACTTACTAACCCTAAACCCTAGAACCCTAAACCCTAAACCCCACGTTGACATACAGAAGGACTAAAGGCATCGTCGCAGGGCTGGGCTACGGGTTGGCTGCCATGGCAGAGGAGGAGAGGCCTTCTGTTGGGCCACTGGAGTGCCTTTGATCTCAATTGTACTATAGTCTAAACTCCTTAAAGGGGGATTATATAGGGGATTATATAGGGGACTACCATAGGGGTGATTCAGGGTGCCTTTGATCTCAATTGGGTTTAGGGTTTAGGTTGAAGGAGGGTTGAAACCAGGGGTTTTTTGCTGTTTTAGAGGTTCCCTAAACCCTAAACCCCTTAGGTTAACCTACCTAAGCTAACCACGTGGTTTGGCGTCGAGCGGGTTACCCCAGAAAACCCTCCTCCTTTGTCCACAACGCCCAAGCCAAGCTTCTGCGACAGGTTTTCCTAAATCCCCCAACGGACCCTTTCCATCACGTAGTTTTCAGCCCGGGCTACACAGATAGGATTCAGTCGATGGGAAGGCGTCGAGGTGGCAAAATCCCATATTGGATAGAAGTTACAACGCAAAGACACTTCAAAAGCCATTGGGACCACAACCCTGGTAGAGGAATTTTAGGACCTAATCAAGTATATACTTCCATCTTAAGAGCTCTGAGAATTCCTTTTGGAGCTGCGCCAATGCGCGCACGCATTCAGCGCGCACGGCTGCAGCAAAAAGAAAACCTACCTAAGCAGACAACACAAACTGTGAGGGTTCTTTTTCGAAAGTTGTCCAGTCAACCTGCACCACCCGCAAGTCAAACCAGCGGTTCAGGGTTTAGGATTTAGGGTTTAGGGTTCAGGCCTAGGCCCCCCGGTTGTTGGGTCCCTACCCCAACAAGCGTTTTTCAACCAGCATTGTCCCTGCGCCAGAATAATGATGCCTATACTATCTCCAAATGAGCTATAGTCTAAACTCCCTAAAGGGAAAGGGAGTTATATAGGGGATTATATAGGGGACTACTATAGGGGTTATTTAGGGGGATACTAGGAGTTTAGATAATGGTACAAATAGCCCCCATGTAGCCACGACACTCTGGTACTCAGGAGCTTCGTCTTGCGATTGCCGCGTCCGCTTCACGTGCGGAGGGCGGCGTTGGCATATGCTTGTACGCAGGCTCTCTCATCTGGTGTGCTGCAAGGGCTGGATAATAATAATAAGATCAACAAGAACAGGGGTAATTGTATAACAATAGTCGAAGTAGCAATTATGATCATCAACCCCCAGCATCAAGTACAGACGTGGCTGCGGGGTCAGGCAGGTAGACATGGCTTGGTTAATCACGCCGATGTTGTTATCGTTCAAAATACTCAAATGGCTTATGCTGAGTGCACCACTGGTATCTTGGGAAGATTCCGAAGCAGAGATTGGGGGCAAGGGTTCTGGTTCCTGTCTTCTGGATATGAGATTTCGCGCTTCTTTTTGGGTCCATTGTTTTTGGTACCGCTTGTGTTGTGGTCCGCTGCTGCCACTATTAGGGGAGTAGCTGGGGCACGTTCTGAAGATGCACAGTTTACTGCAAGCCAGGTACTTGGTAACATTCTACGTAAAGTCCGTGCCCATCACCCGAAAGATACGTGATCTGACCGCCACGATATGCGTGCGTTCAATGTACATAAACTAGTGGACCACGTGATGCTCGACAAGTACCAGCTTGGTGTGTGCGAGCCGGGAACATCAAATGCAGACTTAGATGGCAGTATATGGCAGTATCTTGGTTCGTCTGCTCGTGTAGATACCGGGTAGCCGGAGTAGAGGATTGCGGTTCTTTTCCCGTTGCAAATTGCCGCGCACCGCTGCATTCACAAGCATGCCCTCCCCTGGAAGTTCCGGGAACACATTTTTCAAACAGGTGGTATTTATAATCCTGAGAACCAGCTGAAATTGTTGCCAGGGTTCCGGGAAACTTGGAAAACCTTTAACCCTAAACCCTAAAACCAGTATTTGGAGGTTGGTGCCGGGCTGTTGGCCCTGGGGCCAGCCGTGGCGCACGCGGGTTGGGTAGGCATTTAGGCTGAAATCCGTGTTCGCTTGTTTGGATGATATGAACTATGGTCTAAATCCCTTGAATGGGGGTTATATGGGGGATTACATAGAGAGTAGAATAGAGGTTATTGGGGGGGATACGAGGAGTTTAGATATGACTCATATGGCTGTTGCAAGTTTCCGGGTTTTCGGTTATCAGATTCCGTCAGATTCTGGCCATGTGTGCTTGTGTCTCCTTGTCCCGCTCAGTTTGAACATGCCCTAACATGTGCCCGCAGGCATTCCGATCATCGTACTTTGCGCATGCTGCGCAGCGCACACGACCTACCTCTTTGGCTGGATCATGCTTCAAACGCAGGCCTGACTGTATCGGACGCTCGGAGCATAGGACGTTGGAGTGGAGAAATGTAGAGTGCTGAAGCTTCAGCAAGGTACTTGCCATATCCTTGGTGTAGGTACCCAACAAGCTATTACTGTTAATGTCACTGCTACTGCTACTGCCACTACTACTACTACTACTGCTGCTGCTGCTGCTGCTGCTGCTACTGCTACTGGTACTTTTACTGGTACTGCTACTGCTACTGTTCCTACTGCTACCATTCTCATTCTTCTGCCCTTTAGTAGGGCAGCCTGCTTCGTCAGGCGGCTTTGGCGGAGGGTGGCCAAGGCAAAGCCACCATGACCGCAGTCTCTTGCCAGCTTTTGAAGCCTCTTCCCGGCTGGCTTCGGCCTGGCTTTTCGGACTTGAGTTTTTTAGGTTTCCTATTATTCATGTTAGGGAGGATGACAGTTTAACTTTCAGGGCGGTCCTACAGTCAGCTAAGTTTTGCTATAGTTGAAGCCTTGAACTGAGGAATCTGCACTTTGACCCTGTGTGTTTCAAAATAGCACAACCTGAATTTAAGCAAATCTCCGAACGCATATTGAAGTTTCCGAACATTCGGGTTTCCCCTTGGTATGCCGGCAGTATGCTACAGCAGTAGGGTTACTATCCTTCTTATTCTGAACCCTAAAAAGCCTCCACCTAACCCCTAAAGAAGTCCTAAATAGCCCCTTATAGCTTTATATCCCCTAACCCCTACATAACCCACCCCAAACCCTAAACCCTATGTAGCCGCTTTAAAGGGACAGGCTGGAGGAGTCCTCTAAGGTGCTCACAGGATCCCACCAGGGCTATCAGCAGGAGTCTGACAGCAGCGATGGCCTGAGCAGCGACAGCGAAGGCAGCTCCGATGTGCTTGGGCTTTGGTTCTTTGGGGGCTTTTTTAGGGGTTCTTTGAAGGGTTTCTTAACGGGTTATTTTGGGGGTTATTTAGAGATTGTACAGGGGTTACTTACGTGGGGGTTATTCAAGGGTTATTTCGGGCTTTTTTAGAGGTTATCTAGGGGTTAAAGGGGGTGATTCTGTTGACGGAAAGGAGAGAATGGAAAGCATCTGGTCATATGGTAGTTCCCGGTGTGCCATCGAGCATGAAGCTCATGCGACAGTGGCTTGAAGAACAAGATTATCACGCCTGTCGTTTCATCCGCCATCGCAACATGTCCTACTACATTAGTGTTGCTGCGGCTCTACTGCTTCTACTATGCCTACGAAAAAGTTTCATAATTGCTTGGTCTAATAATCTTGGTGCTGCTGCTTCTTCAAGGAGGACGGCTCCCTACACCTACCACCACCTCCACCCTACCACTATCCCCGCCCATTGCCGCCTCCCGCTACCACCACTACTTCTAGTACCCACTACTATTATCATTACTCTTGTTAGTACTACATAATTGCCACTAGTACTTGAGCGTACGAGTACTAGTACCAGGGTTTCTTCTTTTAATCTTTACCATATTTATGATTTATATAGCTTTCTTTGACATGGGATCGTTGCTGCTATTACCTGCTTACCCAGCATAGGATTCTTGGGCCCTGCCCACTAAAACCTACATCCTAAAACCTGAACCCTAACACCCTAAAACCCTAAAACCCTAAAGCCGACCTGAACATTCTTAGCCATGCCTGCTGAGTGCAATGCGGGTGTCTAAAACCCTAAACCCCTAAAACCGTAGCCTAAAGTTTGCCTAACTAAGGCTTGGCACCTGGGTGCTTGAACAACTGCCCAAATGAGCTATAGTCTAGACTCCTTAGGGTTTCGCGTTTAGGGTTCAGGGGTTTAGGGGTTTAGGGCTGAGGGTTTAGGCCTATAATGTAAGCTCCTGAAAGAGGGGTTATATAGGATTATATAGGGTTTAGAGTTCAGGGTCTAAACTCCTTCAAGTAGGTTTACAAAGAATATTATATAAGGGAATATTATAGGGGTTATTAACGGGTGTCGCTAGGAGTTCAGACTATAGCTCATGTCATTCCTTCATGTCCCTTGCTTAACACCTGATTTGAAAGCAGTTTGCCTGAACCCTAAATAAGCTTCCTCCATGAACAGACGTGGCGGTTTTGGGGATCGTTAGAAAAAGGACTATAGCATATTTGGACCTACATTGGGGTCCACCCTAAACCCTAAACCCTAAATGTTTTGGGAAACTGCCATGTAAGGCCAGCAGCAGCAGTGGCGAAAAGGAGAAGCCGCAGGATGGACTTGCTTCTCCGAACGGGTGGGCTGCATTCTGTAGGGGTACTATATTATAGGGATTTTATGGGAATTATATAGGGGGTTATATAGGGGTTATACAGGGATCATATATGGACTCTATAGTCCCAAAATTGGATTGCAATGATTTCCATTGGTTGTCGTATGTTGTCAAAAGACAGGGCGCTTCTGCTAGGTTTAAGAACAAAAATTACGGGGGTAATTGGGTTCATCTGAGCGTGTTAGCCTGAGCAGTTAGCGCTTACAAGCCTGAAGCTGAAAGTACTACTACGCTCGGTGCCTCCGTGATGAGTAGTACCTTTGCTATTAGGATTGTTCCCCGAACTCTTGTTGTTCTTCAGTACTTTAAAGCCCTTAACCCTAAACCTCTAAGCCCTTAACCCCAAAGTATAGGAGAAGGGAAGCAGGCCCAGGAACTGTTTCGTGCAGGAGCTGCCGCCAAGCTATGAGAGCATTGGGTACCAGGACGCTGGGCGGATCTTTAGTCTTACCTTTGGTTTTGCTGGGACTGAAGGAGTGGCAAATGGTTTAGGGTTTAGGGTTTAGGGGTTTAGGGTTTAGGGGTTTAGGGTTTAGGGTTTAGGGGTTTAGGGTTTAGGGTTTAGGGTTTAGGGCTTAGCTGGGACTGAAGGAATGGAAAAGCACTGCTATTGTAAGTAATGTAGGGACTGCTATAAGGATATATTCCTTCATTGATCTTGAGCCCAGAGCCTGTGTGAGCCATAGTCTAAACTCCTTAAAGGGGGTTATATAGGATTTACAAGGTCTAAACTCCTTAAAGGGGGTTATATGGGGTTAAGGTCTAAAGTCCTTAAAGGGGGTTATATAGGGGATAATATGGGGGACTAGGGCTTATTAAGGGGGATGGTAGGAGTTTCGACTATAGCCGCAGTAGACGTAAATAGGACTAGAGCTGCTTCAAGTGCATTAGATCTTGAGAATTGCAGTACTTCCGTGAAGCCCAAGCATGCAAGCCTTTCTCCATCAAGTGCATCTCCACCTTAATCAATTCCAGCTGATGCGCATGCAATCATAGAGACTGCCCGTACTTGCCGCCGAAGGGCTAAAAGTATTCTACTTGTTGTAGACATGCTGGAGGTGATCTGTATGAGGTCAATGTCTCCACATTCTCCGAAGACCCCTAAACCCTGAATCGTAGTTTCCATCTTATTTTTCATTGTCCCAATATAACCCCAAACAGAACCCTAATATTACCCCAATGGGTACCCCTATAAGGCCTTAGCCCCTTGTCCCTCAACCATGGAGTGGCCCAAGGCTATGGGCTTGCTTGGATACGTGCTGTCCAAGGTACTTCAGCTACTTGGTCTTCCAAAGGTTTCTTACCAGAAAGCAGGTGTTGCGGTTGTCTGAGCTATAGTCAAAACTCCTTAAACGGGGTCTTTTAGGGGATTATATTGAAGCGTATTGTAGGGGTTATGAAGGGGATGCTACGAGTTTAGACTATAGCTCATATGATAACATCACGTAGCTCTGCTCCGCATTCCTAAGCATCACGATGTTCTACTTGCTTGTATCAAGGACCCTAATTCCTGGGTAGAAAGGGCCGGTTGCTGCTGCCGGGATCTTCACATGGCTTTGCAGGGTTTCATTTGGGGTTGTGTTTCCTCATAGGCCCAGCCCAATCTTCCCCAATTAGGGTTATTTTCTAGCTTAGCCGTAAATCGGTGCTTTGCTCAGTTTAAGTTGTGCTTTTGCTTGGGCAAGGCGCCGTCCATTGTTCAGTGCAGGGGTGGATGAATGGAACATCACCGCAAAGCCCTTTTAAACTCTAAGACCTTTGACGTGCGGTCAAAAAAATGAGTTCCTTTTGGGGGGCGCAGGGCTGCAAGAAGGATCCAATTTCATAAATTGTATTATGTAGGCCTAGCCAAAGGTACCATGATTGCCAAAATAGCCAAAATAGCATCTCTGAGGCTCCTGTACGGGCTAGGATAAGTGCTATAGGGGATAATGGAAAAGGACATGGGAACTTCTGTAAAATAGGGGTTAAATAGGGATCATTTGGGGTTCTATAGGTGTGGAATATAGGAGGCTACATCTGGGAGAACTGGTTTTAGACAGTGTTGTCAAACAATGCCACCTAGGCTGCAAGCCAGAAGGGCTGTAACACGCAGTCAAATGCAAAAGACTCATTTTCAAGGTTGCCCAATAGCCTCAAACCTTACATACCCAGAGATGCGCGCATAATTTTTTCTACACCTCACAAATCATCATACGCCCTAATATTTATTTACCTTACGTAATCACGGCAAAATCTATTGCTGACAAGGTGCCTGATGCTAGTTGGTGTTTGCACAATCTTCCTCGTGCTTGTCGGGATCAACGCCTGGCAAGTGGAACGGTGCCTTGGTGAGAAGCAAGAGGAGACAGACATGTCTTCTGTGTAGCCTCGAGCTCAATGTCAAGGAGCAAGCTCTTTGACCCGCTATATGGGGGCTGCTTATGATTATTACTATTATTGTTATTGTTATTATGGGGGTGGGTGGATTATTAGTAACGGCAATCGCTCTGAGGATCTTGGGCATCGCCTGGATTTCGAAACGGAATGTGATCCTGGCTGCGGCGGCCTTTGAGCTTATCCCTTGCAGCTTGGAGCCTAAGGAGTTGTAGGGGGAAACCAAGCACATGCCTTTGAGGCTGAGGGGACTTGCAGCGCATGCGAAGAATTGCCGGTAGAGTCTCGAGCTTCAGGACTCGCGCTATTGCTGCTTTTCGGAGTGCACGTTTGTCTGCAGGTTTCATACCCTGTCAACATTGCTAGCCTGTATCTGCGCCCAACAAGGCATAGGGACAGCACGTTTTGTTTTGAGCATTTGTAATCACCTCACCTAATATCAAACCCCTCCACCCCCCTGATGTTAGGGGGAGGGGGTTAGATGTCTTTCTGCGGAACACACTTTTGCAGCGGTTGTTCCAGGAAGACTACCTGAAACCAATCATTACCATCCCTGCGAGCTAGGAAGGCCTAAGGGATGGGGTAAAGTGTCATGGCAGCTTAGGAAAGTTTAGGGTTTAGGGTTTAGGGTGTAGGGTTTAGGGCATAGGTTTGGCCCTTTCCGTCATAAAGCCTAACGTGTTGCAACTGCAAAGTTCTCCGGGCTACCAGGTCAGCTGCTGGTCTCTATAGCTAGAATAGGTAATGATTTTCCGGCATTCTTGCGGGGACTCCACAACTATATGATGAAGATGCATATGTGCTACTTACATGACCTACTGGACCTTCCAAGCAAGGGTTTGTGATAGGGACGTTCTCCCCTCCGAGGCTATTTTATGGCAACGGTAAAGGAGACTTTCCTGCTGACAGCGCTTGGAGCCCTTTGCTCGGCGATTTGCGCGGTGGCTCTGGACTCTAGCTGGGGCTAGGGGATTTTTTTGTTCTGTGGCCGTTGAGGTTTGGGTATGTGCCGAGATTATGGTTCGTTTTGAGGGTTCGTTGTGTTGAGGAGTCTATGTCTTTGCGGATGTATAGGGGCTGCAGTGCAGGTAGATACCCAATTCGGCATTTCTGAGCGCTCTGGAGAACCAAAGGGTTTGGCCAGGCTTCATGAAGCCTTTCTCCTGCGGTACTTAAACATATTGCTGCAGGTGCTGTAGTACATCATATAGCACGTGGGATTGTCTGAGTTAAGCGTTTCTGCTCTAATGCGACAGCTTTTTGCGGCCATGCCCCACTAGTGCCCCCAAAGGCGTCCATAGAGCTTAACAGAACCAAATGTTCGTAAGGGTGCTTCTCAAAGCGTCCCCGGGAGAGTCGGATAATGCACATGTAGCTGAGGGACTCCTGCATCAATCATTACTTATTTCTGGTTGGCAAGGAATGAACTAATCGCAGTCCCTATATAATCCCCGATGCTGGAGTAGTTTCCATTTCTTTTCCATTCCCCAATATATCCCTATGTAACTCTGGTTTCCGCATTTTCAGTTGTCTTTTCCGTTTGACTCTCCATCATAGCATTATAGTTGCTTCCAATTTTCCATTCCTCCATTCCCTCCCTAAGAAAGCCCATGTATTCTTGTAAGCCCCCCAGTCTTTATTTCACGTTTCAGGTGCTTTGCCATTTGATTTTCCATTCCCTGCACGCCAGAGGTAAGATAATGAGCCACTGCCAGGTGGTAGTTGTAGCTGCTGCCTTTACCACACACCCCGGCAAGCTCGATGGGCAACTTGGAAGAGTTCCACGGGTACTTGGAGGGATAGTGCAGGAATCATCTGGAGATATTACAGGGATATATGGGGATGTTGCCTCCCAAATGGAGAAACACATGGAAAATAGATTTTAAAACAATATGGACAAGGAAATGGGAACTAGGATTATTTAGGGCTTAGAGGGGTGCAATATTACTTGGTGGGTGTCAAGGGGACTTAGTACCCATAACCCTCCAAGTAGGAGAATCTCTAAAGTCCATACCGTACATCCTAAACCTTGAACCCTAAACCCTAAACCCTAAAACCCTAAACCCTAAATCCCTAAACCCTAAAACCCTAAACCCCTAAACCCTAAACCCTGAACCCTAAAAACCTCGAACCCTACCCTCAGGCAAGAATTTGGGCTTCCAAGCCCAGGAGTTCCCCCAAAACTCTGAAGGGTTTAGGGTTGATCCTCCAGATTGGGACCCCCAACAGAGGGACCCCTGACTTTTGCAAGCTCTCATGTGAGCTATAGTCTTAACTGAATAAAGGAGGTTATACAGGGGATTATATAGGGGACTACTACAGGGCTTATTAAGGGGGATACTAGGAGTTTAGACAATAGCTCATGTGTGTGTGCCCTTGAGAATCTCCGAGGTGTTTGGATGGCCAGGCCAACAGTTGGCCCATGTTTCCTGGCTGCCTGTGAGCTTGAGGGTCCAGGGTTACTAGGTGGCAGATACTTTACCCTAATGCGGCATAAGGGAGCCTATTCATAAACGGTAGTGTCCCAAAATAAGGGGACCCGAGTATAGACCCCAAAATGTCACAATCCTTATTATGGGGAACCCCAAAAAGCACCCCCAACTTCGGGAAACCTCCAAATAGCTTTGGGGGGCAGGTTAGGGTTGACGGTTGTGGGCTTGGACTTTTCGTTGTTGAGCTTCCATTTACTTATGCCAGTGAGGCTTCTTGCAGGGTGGGGAAGTTAGCTGAGGTTCACGGATTTGCAGGGCCTTTGCCTTTGCTGGAACTCGGTCGTGTTTGCGTTTGGAGGCCGGATACGTCTGACCTGACGATCGAGGCGTCCTTTAATCAGGGGCGGACGGCAAACCAATCACTTTTTCTTCAAAACTTATCCCGAGATAGATGACAACAGAGAAGCAAGCAGAGGGCAATTGTGGGGATCAGCACGAAGCAGAACAAGGAGGTGGATCGATCCTGGCAAGGTTTCCAGCACTTTGATAGCAACTTGAGGCTCCGAGCTACTTTGTGTCACCACAAACGCATGCAAGAGCAGGCGCTGTAAGCTGTATAGTCGGGGGCTATGGAGCAGGAAGTAGATCTATTCACATGCAGTTGTTAGATTTCCTTGATCCACCTCTCTACCCCAATACTGTACCTTGTGTAGCAAGCTTAAGGCCCTGCCAGCTTGTGACTTTTAACGCCCCCCTCTTCTTCCCACAGTGGTGATGTAAGCACTTCCGCTGTCACACATGCTGCGCTCTCATGATGCTTTGTGCTGTGCGACTAATTCTGCAGCCGTTGGGAGGCATCAACGTTCTGCCAAGCCTTCTCGCAGACTTCCATGTTCGTGGCGTTCTGGCAAGGGTGCCGCTTTCAATTTGGTGTGGGTCATTTCTACTGTCATGCTGTGCCATGTTCCTCAAACAGTTCCTATCTGCCCAGCCCATTTTACTTGACCTGCCGAGCAAATTTGTTGTATTCATAATGGCAGGCAGGTTGATGGAATTTTGCATGCAAGAGTCTTGCAGATCCAAGCTGTATTTTGGATTACAGTGTTTGCAGACCTTTGACCTTTTACAGGATGGGCTGCGTGTTCGCTAGTTGTTTAGATAAGGTTAAGCGGAGATGAATCTTGAAAAAAAGCCTGAACCCTTGTCCGCCTTCTTTCAAACCTTCAGAGAGCTGTGCGGCGTTGCGTTGGGATCACTGGCTGGATTCCATGGCTTCAGCCCAGGTTCACGCGTTGTTGGGGGTTTAGGATTTAGGGATTAGTGTTTCGGGCTAAGTCCAAGAGCCCGGGCTCTGAAGGGAAGTCAAGAGAACTCCTAGGTCCGGGTGTTGTCGAATTGCGTGTATTGGCTTGCACAAGTGCTTTTTTGAGTGGGTTCCATTAGAATATGATCACCACACCCTACCCATGGTCATTTGTGGGGTTCCCAGTATCTGTGGCGACTAGACCTATTTTGGAAACTTCCATCTGTTGCTGAGGCGCTGGTGAGCTTCACATGGCGCTCCTACCTGTCCCTAACATGCAGGTATTCCAGGAGTAATAATACTAATGGTAGTACAAATAGTGATACTTGCAAGAAGGAATGGTAGCGTAATACGAGTCGCAATCATAGTCATCATAGTACGTCTTGCAGAACGCGGCATGATTTGTAAGTGCTTGCGGAGCACGTTACACAGACTCTACTAGTTTGCGTGGGAAAGGTGGGGGGGCATTTGAAAGATTTTGCTTTGGGGTTTTCTGCGCCGGGATAGCAACATCCCAGTGAGCTGATAGGGGGGATTGTCATTTTTGGGGTCGGGGTCCAAAAAGGCCCTTATGGTTTCTTCTTGGTTTTCATGGGATTGGAGGTCCCCAAAAAGGCCCGTAATTTTGACAAGCCATCACACCCATGTGTACCCTAAACCCTAACCTAAACGCTAATTCGCTTCATCCTGTTGTTGGGCTTTGCTGAAGAAGAACATGATGGAAGCCCCAGGAGAGGTTACCATTAGGGTCTAGGGTTTGAGGGTTTTGGGGTTGTGGTGTTTTAGAGTTTAGGATTTTTTTAAGGGTTTTTACAGGGTTCAGATGTTGGGTTGGGATCTTGTCGTCGAGAGGTTGCAAGTCAACTCAGTCATGCGAAGGATCAGAGATCGAAGAGGCGCGCCCGACAATCAGAACTCCCTGTGCGAGGAGCCCCAGTTCAAGGAACCCCGCACATGAAATCTTGAAGCGCTAACCCTGAGCGCTCGTACACAAGGTTTGTGCAAAATTTCCACCGTCCGCCATGAATTTCAGTTCCCCACAGTGCTACTTGGACCCGCATCAAAGGTTCATCATCCAAACCCCAAACCCTGAAACCCCTAAACCCTAAATCCTAAACCGTTCTTGGAACCTTGCGCTGCTGTATTGTCCATGCAAGTGGCAAAAATCCTAAACATGAAAGGTTCATCATCCTGATCTACGTGGCCGTGGCAGCTGCAGGTTTTTCGGTGGGCGGCGTGGCAATGGCTAGCCGGAAGGCTACGACTGACTAGAATTTCAGGGGTCCCTTGAAAAGGAGGTAGGGGTTTTGTTAAAAGAAAGAAGTAAGATGGGGATAGGGATTATTTATAGGGGAATATGTAGGGTTTGGAGTTTAGGGGCGTCAGTAGATAGCAAACATAACAGAGTAATAGAGAGTGAAATAGGATTGCATTCCACTGTACGGGGCATATATAGAGATCATGTAAGTGTGTATACATATATGTACATATTTATGTATGGGGGGAATTATGCAGGCATGATGTAAAGTTATATGGGCGAAATGTAGGGTTTAGGGCTTGGGGGTCAAACTTGATAGCTACAGTGGAGAATCACATGGAAAAGAAACGTCAAAGTGCCATGGAAGCTATTATATTCTAGACGAGTTATGTACAGGTTATGTGGTGTTTCATCACTGTACCTCAGAAATGGAAAGTCATGTTGAAAAGAAAATGGAAGATGGAATGGAAACTGGGAGCTATTTAGGGGTTTCATAGGGATAATGCAATGCAATCGGGGGCCGCAGAATTCCATCCATGGAGAATTACATGGGAAAGAAGATGGAACATTTAATGGGGACTACCATTTAGGGTGTATGGTCTCGTCCATAAAGGCGTACCAGCCCAATAATGGACAACCAAATGGAGGACAATGGAGAACTACATGGGAATTGGGTTTATACAGGCTTGATTTAATGGGCTCATGTAGGAGCCTGAATAATTACCAGCATCATGTCGAGGTCTATTTGAGGCACTCTATGCCATTGCTCATGTTTTGTGGCCAGTGGGAGTTGCTTGAGGTCTGGATTTTCGGCGCAAAGGCTCAGAAGTGTCTCTTCTTCGGATCCTTCGAAAAAATTGGAAACATCTGACCTCTTGCTTTTCCAAGATCAGCAGCCTTTGTGAGAAACGCCCGCGTGAAGTAGTTTCCATAAAGCCAGATTTCATGTTATTATCCATTTCCTTGACAATTTGGCTTTCCACCACTGGGATAATGTCCCCAAAGCCCTAAACCCTGAAGAACCTCATGCAACCACGTGAGCCATTGTCTAAACTCCTAGTATCCCTCTCCATAAGCCTTATACTACTATCTTATATAATCCCCTATAAACTCCTCCTTTAGGGGTTTTGATCCCCATACATCCGCATACAACCATGTGGAGGTGGACTCGAACGTGCTCCTTGGGTTGTCAGGCTGCCCGACAGACAAGGCCAGCCATGCAGGGACGCAGCAACGCTAAAATCCTCAAATCCCAAATTATTACTATTATTACTATTATTATTGATTACTATTGATATTATTATTACAACTACCAGTACTATTATTATTTTTATTACAATTATTATTACTACTGTTACTACCATTATTACTTCTAGTATTATGAGTATAACTATTATTACTAGTACTAGTATTGTTATTATTATTATTATTACTAGACCCTGAAACAAACAAAAGGCCCAAGCCAGGACCCTAAGCCTTGCAGTTTGCGAAGTACAGGTAGTGATAAGAAGGGAGAAGGGTGTGATGGATCTGCAGGTCACCGGTTTATTTTGTTCGAGGGGAAGCCAAGGGACCCTCTGATCGGGACACAGCTTTGTGAGAACCAAAGCCAGACTCTATCTACTTAAGGGGGACTAATCCTAGCAGCCGAGCTAGACTCCTGTTCATGAATGTTCGTTGCCATGCTTTGGCATGCCAGGGTGAGGAAACAAGCCAGCACAAGCCTGTTCTCATCAAGTACGCCTATAGTTGGTTGCTGCTAAGGAACTCAGATCAAACTAACATGTTATGGATATGTGGTAGAAATGTGGTTTCCTGCACACAATGGTATGTATTTTAAAGTTCCTTGACAGCAACCCAGTTATGGCACTTGTGCCTTCAAGTTGAGGCGACCTCCTCGGACTGGAGCCTGCTGGTGGCTTACAGTGTCATCACTCTGCATGTGCCTTGGCAACCCGCAGCATACACATCTGCGGGCACATGTTTTTGCGGAGACATGTATCCATTGATTTGAGAACATACCGTGTATTGCACACGCACGCACGCATGCGTATGTATAACCCCCTTTACGGAGTTTAGACTATAGTGGTTCTGAGAGGGATGCTGTGCCCTTCTTGTCCGGCGTAAAGCTGCCTTCAGGCGGTGCTGTTTTCATCGGGTTGACTGAAACATCCTGAGCATGTCTGAGGTGTTGCTGGCATTTCCGGTGCCTTTCCACTCGGGGGCAGAGACCCTCGAGGCCTCCTGCCGTTGGCACATTTGTATGGATATGGTCCAGTGGCTCCTGCATGCTCACTGGGGAGATCTGAAACAAATATATGAGCTGTACTCTAAACTCCTGGTATATTCCTTTATAACCCCTATAATACTCCCCTACATGACCCCCCTGTAAGGAGTTTAGACTGTAGCTCATATGGTAGGCCACACATGTGAATCGCAGCAGGCATCTAGAAATCGGGAGTCGGAGCCAGCTCCGCACCTCCACCGGACAATGTCAGGCAACGCTGGGCACCCGAGAAGGCGCCTTACAACCCGGAATGCGCGGCCTTGTGATGCGAACTCCTCGCCTGCTGTTCCGTGGCAGGTGATTTATGACTTGAGCTTTTGAATCAGGGCTCTTGGGGCCTCTACTGTAGACTTGAGGTTCTTGGGGCTATGCACCACGCTGGCCTACACCCTTCCTTTCTTTGGTGCGCTGCTGGACGTCGTTGCTGCCGTGGCCGGCCAGGCCTGCCACAAGCCACAGGCTTGAAACTCGAAGCTCTGGCCTTGTACTTGGAGGGTCACTAGGACTAAGTAAGTAGATTAGGACTGGGGATAACTAGGGTTACTACATGGGTTATAGGGGTTATGAACCTACTTACTGAGTCCCCCTCATGCTCCAGCCACCATGACACCAAAATACAGAATGTGCCAATGGAATCCCTTGAACAGGCCAGGTGCAGGTCTGGTGCTCTTGGGGTTGTGTTTGGAGGCACCTTTCCCTTCTTCATGGCTGCAGCATTCTGATACTGTGTGAGCTCAAGTCAGGGCACCGTGTTCATTCTGCCGGTGCTTTTCTCCATTGCTATCCAGTGGCAGCAGGGCATGCAAGTCCGCTTCTATGAGTCTCGGCAGCCGTGAGAGTGCATGAGAGGTACAGCAGCATTCTGTTTTCAATGTGGATGTATGGTTCTGAGAGATCTGCGATTGTCTGCAGGAGTGGGTTCTCGACTTCGTTTGCCTCCTGGTTGGGGTGCTGGGGGCCATCACCGGCCTGTACTATGGTGTACAAGAGTTGGCAGCCTTACGATAACTTTTTGTGCAGGTCACTTCTTGACCAAGGAAGGACCTAGCACGATGCATTCAGCAATTGTTATCTCCTATAACCTAGATACTGTGGAACACATGCCCCGGTCAGAGATGCCCTGGAGCGACAACCGCTCGCCACATCCGTCCCCTGCAAATGAAGTGGAACACTACATTCTACAGGGGTTATATAGGGGTTGTGTAGGGTTTACGGATAGTATCCCAATAATGGTCAAAAGGAAAAGCTGCCAAAGAAGCAGCTGACCACTTGAGCTTGGTTGAGTGCGCATGGAAGAAATGGCCCGTGGCTTTGGTTCTTATGCCGCCATAGGTTTCACTGGTGGTGAATATGATCCAGTATGACAAGGGACCGTTTATAGGAATCAGTCCTCGCCTCCGGCCCTACTAACTAACTACCTTAAGGAAGCGCTGAGGCTGCTGGGGGATGGGTGGTGATTCCCGCATCCCTGGTGTGTGCAGGATGCGGCCAGCGCGCTGTACTCAGGCCTGCCACACCTTGGAGGCCTGGAAAAAAGCCAGGCGGGCTTTGCTTTTGTAGAGCATAATCGTTTACGCTTGATTTTCTATTATCTTTTTCAATTGGTGCAGCAGCTTGGTACTATCCCTTAAGCCCTACATAACCCTTATATAGCCCCTATAGAACCTGGTGCTCTCCAGTGTGCGCAAAGCGAACCTCGCCAAGATTCAAAATCTGCAGTCCGTGTTTTTAGGAGCTTGACATCCAGGCTCTGCACTTCTGCAGCTGTTGAGTACCAGACGAGAAACTGCCAGCTGTGCAGGGTGCTCGCCATACCAAGCCCTCGTGTTGACGGGGGCTGCGACCCTAAAAGAATTCCTGTCATCCTCTCGGATACAGAGACAGCTAGCCAGCTGAACGCCAAAGGGTCATCGCCCCCGTCACTTCGCGGCGCGGATTTTAGGTCGCTCCTGCTCGCAGCTATGTCGACCCCCTTGTCGATATGGCTGAATAAGACGGGAGATGGTGGAGCCTCCGCCATGGCGACATGGGCTGCAGAGGCCTTGACTCTGAATAGTGATTCGCTGAACCGCCGCTTTACCATGGCTCAGCAGAGCCTCAAGTTGCTGGGTGCTCTTGACAGGCGAACTGCGGCGAAATCACTATGGGCGGGACCAGTGGAAATTTCGCCCGAGCCATGTACTCAGCTACATGGGCCTGCAGGGGATGGGTCCTAGACAGGTGTGCGATAGAGCTGAGGTTTGGATTGTCTCTTCTGCAACGGCGCTTGGGCTCGTCGTTCTGATTCTCGTTCCCTTCGTGTGGTGTCACCTGGCTGCCGTAGTAACTAGTTTGGACCTGCTGCCAATGCAGCTGCAGCAGGCTTGGCGCTACGACCCACATCCCACACTTCCGAGGCAAACGGCCCAGCAAGCGGCTGGCGCAGGTCGAAGAGGAAGAGAAGAGTGCTTTGACTGCTTGATGCTGGTTTGAAGCAGTTAGACCTCCCAAATACAGTATGCAGCCGCGTAGACTGTCAAAAAGGGCGCGGGGCATGCGCGGATTCATGAGGTCTCAGCAGCTCTCATGAGAGTTTCACTGGGGTGCCGGGGATGGCTGGCTTCTGCAGCCGGAGGATTGTGACAGCACTGCTCATGTTCTGTAGCGGGCTTCCAAGCCTTTCCGAGTAAGGTGCTGTGAAACCGCGAGCAACGGTCAAGGAGCTGTGCTGGGGTCATTCTGGAAGTCATGATACGCTTGTCCTCCATGCATGTGTCTTTGGCGCATTCCATTGAAGTCCTCCCTGAAGAATACTTCGATCTTGCTTTTGGAAACATGATGCATCACTTGTCAAAGAAAGCCATAAACAAACTTCAATCTGGCATCTGTAAACATGCACTCCAGCTGAGCTAAACACTTGGATACGGAGAGTGGTTTGCAGTGGAGCGGTTGATCGGCCTCGTCTCCTATATTCTGGCACTCCACCCCAAACGAACTGCAATAACCCGCTCCCCAGAGACAGTTGTTTCTGGATGGAAGGTTAACTCTATGGTTTTGATGGCTCTAAGCGGCTACGACGAATCGTCATGACAATCTGGATAACCCCGGAAATCTTCCTTAAAGCTTCAAAGCTCATTTTGGTATATAACCCTTTACCTATGCCCATGTAGCCCGCCGCAAGCATTGATTCCAAACTGTCACATGCCAGCGGTCCCTCAGCGTCCAAACCCTAAACGCCAAAGCCCAGCTAGAACCAAAGCACCCGCAACGTCCTAAACCCATAAGCTCACTCTTGGGCTCAAGATCCAAAACCTAGACGTAGTACGGTAGGACCTGATTCTTTTCGAGCGCGCCCTTGAAACCCCAAGCCCAAGCTCAAAACCTTACGCCCTAAATTCTAAAACCATCCAAAAGATAAACCTTAAGCCCTAAGCCACCTGCAGTTTGGGGTTCTCCCATAGCCTAAACTCCTAGCATCCCCCTCATTGAAGCCCTAGAATAATCCACTATATGATCTATAGTCTAAACTCCTAGTATCCCCCTTAATAGCCCCTATAATATACCCCTATATAATCCCCTATATAACACCCTTTTAAGGAGTTTAGGCCCTAAATCCTAAACCCTAAATCTTAAATCCTATATAACCCCCTATAATCCCCCATATTCTGAGTCCCTGTATATAATCCCTATATAATCCCCCTTGAAGGAGTTTAGACTATGGCTCATATGATTCCCTGTATGTTCTCCCATGAGGATGACATCCGACGGTCCGAGCCGGACCTCCCCGCGGCCAAGCGCCACCTGGTGTCCCTCGGTGACAACGGCCCCATGTGAGTAGCGTTTTTTTGGTAGTTGAACCTAGTAAGATAATATTCCTTATATAAGATACAATGCGCCAGAAGGAGGATATAATCTTAGTCTATATTGGGTACCATGGTATCCCTAAATAAGATACTACTCACGTGCGGGGTGTTTCAGGGGTCCCCCCCGCTTCCCCTATAATACCCTCCGCAGGTTCCCGGTTAGAGAGGGTTAATATAGGGGGGTATGTAACAGTAGCGGGGGAAACCCATGAGTGTTGGGTTTCAGGGAAAATAAAGAAGGATGGTATTAAAGTGCCTCAGGGTTAAGTGGCAAACGTTTTTTAGCGAGGTGGATTTGTGCAACAAGGGTTCGCTTGCTTTCTAGTCGTGGGGGCTTATTTCAATTGAGGGCAAGGTTCTGGTTTGGGTCAAGCATCATGTAACCCTTGCTTAACCACTGGACAATCCCTATATAATCCCATAAAGCCTTATAGAACCTGTGTACAACCCCCATGGAACCCCTACAGACTCCTTTAGACATAGAAACTTACAGAACCCCTACAGATTCTTATGATTGTGATGACCCGAGGTCTTCCAGCGCAACAGTAGCCCCCTGGCTCGCTCCAGACATGGCAGTCAAGGTCATGAGTCATGACTATCATACATAGGGTTCTGACAGGGATAATATGCGGGCTTTATAGGGATAATATTATAGCAAGATTTACAGGGAGAATGTAGGGTGAGATAGGGGTGACATAGGGATAACGTAGGGGTCATGAGTCATGACAATCTTAGACATGTTGCTTGGAGGGTCGTATTGGGGACGTGCTTAAATAGGTTACCAACCCTGTAAGCCATATACCATGTGCTACCCTCAATTCTCCCCATCATCCTTTTAACCATACTTTTCTTCTTGACCCTCCAAGAAAAGTATGGCAGCAATGAGTGTTGACTGCGAGACGACCATGCTGCCCTTGCTGCTTTGGAAGCATTGGCTAAGGGTGGGAAGTGGTTGAACCCCTTCTGCACAGGCGTCGATGGCTTCAGTGCCTGACCTGAGCTAGATCTACAGTTTTGCGGTGACCAAGATGTTAACATCACTGCAGACGCAGTCATGAAATAACATTACGCTTGCTATCATGGTTGTAATCACTTTTACAATTAATTATCACTATCATCACTGTTTTGACAACTGTTGCTATCATTGCTATCATCACTCTACAGCCAAAGACTGGTCATACCAGGCCAGATTGGTGGATCGGGCCTTGAAATGTACTTCACCACACTGCGAACCTTGGGCTTCCTTTTCGCAACCATGGCAGCTTGGCAAGCAGGGGGTGCGCTTCCCGCATCCTCCTTCCGCAGAGGTACTTGGGGGGTCAGTGGGACGTAGTAAGTGGGTTAATAATGAGGATAACTAGGGTTACTGTATGGGTTATTGGGGTTGTTAACTAGTTACTAAGTTCCCCTGATCCTCCAAGTAGCGTGCGACGTAGAGTTGCAAGGGCACGGGGTATATGGGTCGTTTTGCTTTTGAGAAATGGGGGTTTCCATGCAGGGGCCCCAACATACACCCCAAAATAGTACTACCCCTAGTATACGGACTTTCAAAAGGAGTTCTTAGTTTTTGGAAGCCCTAGCCGCTTTCAATGTATTTCTTTTTCTTTTTCCATTTCTATTTGATTCCGATTATTGGGATGTAAACCCGAAACCCTACACGCTAATTCCTTAAGCCCTGAATCACAGGATCCCCAAACAGAAGCCCTAAACCCTAAACACTAAACCCTAGACCCTAAACCCTAAACCCTAAGCCCTAAACCCTAAACCTTAAACCCTAAACCCTAAACAACCCCATGCAAGGCAGCCCTCACTTTCCCGACCACTGCCTTCTGCTTGCTTGGGACGTTTGCGCCGGACACTGGTCAATTCTTGGCTGCTTGGGCGGAACTAGGAATAGGGGGGGGGGTAGGGTTTAGGTTTTAGGGTTTAGGGTTTAGGATATGTATATATATATATATTCCCTAAGTGTTGTAACCCTAGATCGGTGGATTTTAAAAAGGGACCTCTAAATATTGAAAATCATCCAAGCACCAAACCTACCCTAAACCCTGAACCCTAAACACTAAAGCGGACTTTGGTTTTTCGGGTTTAGGCTTGAAGGTTTCGGGTTCAGCGTTTCGGGGTTCTGCCTCCACGCATTGACAGTTGTTCATTATTTATACTATCATCATCCAGAGCCCTGAATCTGAAGCGGTGGGGGCAGGACCCAGACCACTGGTTGTATCAGGTTTCCCCCATCATGGGACTGCTTAACAATCTCCTCGCTAAAACATAAACACCCCCCTTACTTGGAGGGTCATGGAGACTTTGTAAAGAGGTCAATAGCAGGGAAAACTCGGGTTAATATGTGGTTTGTAGGGGTTATTAACCTACTTACTAAGTCCCCCTGACCCTCCAAGTAGTATTCAATGCTCCCATAGTGGTATGCTACAATATATTGAATTTTTGATCTTGATTGGGGGGTGGCTTTAATTTCAGGGGAGGGGATTAGTTGCGATGGGCGTACAAGGAGTTCAAGAGGTCATGCAAGCGAATACTGCTTCGGGCTGTCGTCTCGAAATCTCCCTTCAGTAACTTCGTCTCATGTATCGAGCAAACATAATTCCATGTTCAGTTTTTCTTTTTCCATTTGATTGTCCATGATTGGGGATGGCAACCCTAAACCCTAGATATACCGCAATATGGTCCTCTCGGGCCCCGGGGTAAAGAGCAGAGTCACGACATTGGCTTGGTTCGACCATGATATAGGGCTTAGGGTTAGAGGGGTTCATATAATGTAGGGTTTAGGGTTTGGGGTTTAAACTCTTTGCAAAGGCTCGTGCCTCCATTGGAAATCTGGGCCTCTTGGCGGAGCCTCGGCGGAAAGGATCATCAGTTAGGCTGACCCCCTCCCAGTAATAGTGACTATCAGGGATAATAAGGATTACATTAAGGTCCTAATATATTCGATTATGCCACTATCACAGGGTGGGGGGCCCTCCTAATGCATCAGGTTGATGTGGAGGGTTTCGAGCCAGGGATTGCGCTGAGGCGCTTTTCTGCGCTCGCATGTTTCAGGGTCAGTCGAGGGACAGCTTCTGCTTCGAGACATGTGAGCATAGACATGGAGTCCCGAAAGGGACATGGCTCAAAAAATGTGAGCCGGGATCAAATAACAGCAACAAAATGGGTCCAACAACTCACCAAGAATCTACAACAAGTAAAGCAGAGATTTCCAGTAACAAGGGAGACAGAGCCGCCCAGAGGCCTCCAGAGCCTTACGTCCATGATGAAAAGCAGGCATCAGGCAAGGAGCAAAGGGGGAACAGGAAGGAAGGAAACAAGGAAGGAAGGAGGGAAGGAAGGAAGCAGGAAGGGAAGGAAAGATGGATGGAGGAAGGACATGGACCGATGCCTTCGTTTGTTTTCAGGCTTCCTGTGCCTTCAAGACGGGGGGAAGGTAGTGATTTTGTTGATGAACTGGGGATGGAAGCTGGGTGGGTGGAGGGGGGGCGGTTGGCGCAAGGAATCGCTATGACAAGCTAGGCAAAGCAAGAGGCGGTTAAGTCCAAGGATGCATCGCCATGTTTTTCAACGTTTTCTTCTGAAAGCTACTACTGCCATCAGCAGGCAATCCAAGTAGTTGTATTGCTATGTAGACCCCTGATTAATAACCCCTCCTTTCAAGGACCTTGGATCCCTACCCTAATCCCCATCAAGGGGAGGGGGTTTATGAATTGGGCGTCTACATTAGTGCTGATCTTGTAATTGCTCCCTGGCAATTTTCGATCAGCAAGCCGCAATGCTTGGAAACTGGTAGAAGTCAGCAAGAAGCATATTGACTCCATGTGCGCGTCTGGCCAACGAGGATGCAACACTCTTGGACCCTCTGCGACTTGATGCATCAATTGTCCTCATGAATTATACTGTTTTTTACACTTATGTGTAAAAACATTATAATTCATGAAGCCGCTTCGTGGTGAGGTCTCGGATTTTAGGTTGGAGTTCCAGAGGTCCGGGTAGGATGCAGCGACTGTATGGATAGCTTTGCTGTTAATGATACTTGCAAAATGGATTCCTGCGCAACTCCCTAGGCAGCAGGCGCTCTGCAAAAGGGACTCTCAATATGTTTATCATCAGATCATGGTGCCTTCTGAGGCCCGTGTTTTCATGCAGCCTTTCATATTTCAATGCCAAGCCATGCTGACCACCACTCATCGGGAAAGCATGCAGCTGTCTGAGGTTTCGTATCGTTCGGGTAGGCTGTGACGGAGCAGAGCTGTCAGATTTGACTACCATCTTTGCATCTCGGCTCTTCTGGAAAACATGTTTCGGTGTTATTCCCAAGTGGAAGAAACATGTCCAAATGCATGAACTCCAAATTTCAGCTTCGATGCCAGTGTTGAAAGCACAAGAAACGGTTTTGTAGTGATTGCAAATCTCGGCAGAAAAAGCTGGGAACGCAAGTAATCTCCGCTACATCCGTGTCCTTCTGTTTACTGAAGAGGACTTACTTATCTAAGTTTCTACATCCTATAGGACCCCATAGGTTTCATATGGATCTATAGTCTTCCTAATCATGTCTAATTTGGGCCGCATCATGTTTCCTGCCTCTTAACTTTGGGCCTTTCATGCTATACGAAAGGTATTTTTGAGTACCCTGTACCCTAGAAGCTAAGACTCTAAACCCCAAACCCACAGTAAATTAGTAAAGGCATGGCTCGACCTCGCCTCCATGTTGCTGGGCCGCAGCACCAGACACAAGAAATCAGGAGGGAGGGGATGTGAAGTGGGGTTCGGGGGTTTAGGGTTTCTTAGGAATGTCGGATCTAGACTTTGGGTCCCGTTCAGCAATCTGAGCTTTCTGGCACACATTCAGCAGCCTTGTGTGAAGTGCATTCGTTTTTTGAAGTATAGGTTTGTCAAGCACAAGCCTTGACCCTTTCCCAAGTGTTCCAAAGTATTGATTCCAGTTTTAAAAGGCCCCCCCGAATTCTGCATCCTCCAAACCTAAGCCTTCAACCCAAAGCATATACTATTGGGATAATGGACAAGAAATGGAAACTACTATATATTGGGGCTATATTGGGATTACATCGGGATAGTGGGAACTAAGATGGAAACTTCTAAAGTAGTAGTATATTGGGATAACATTGGTATTGGGGGGGTGCTAACCTTGGGCCGGAGGCTGGTTCTTTCCTACCTGCGCAATGCTGGAATTCTGGGTTGCTTTCAAGGAACTTAAAGTAAATTACCATAATGGGTATACATAGTAATCAACATGGTTTTCTCAATGTGGTAAGTTAGATTAAGTTCCGTAACAGCAACCCAGAATCAGGATCATCTTGTTCTTGTACTTGGTGCGTTTCCGCCGCTCAGCTGCAGCGATGTCTCGGAACAAAGGAATGGGTTGTTGCGCTTGTTATCGGGATTAGAATTGGAGAGGAACCAAGCAACGCTAGTATAGGGGGGATAGTAGGAGGACCAATGATTATGCGGATTACCCAGGGGTCTATTCCTTTCCAGGAGAGAATTTGAGTCTCATCAGGCTGGGCGTGTGCCTGGGCTCATTCGGCGGATTTTTGCCAAGCATAAGGCTTGCTTCAACATATATATGTATATATATATATACACACATTTTTTCAATCAAAGTATACATATTCGTCACATATACATATCTAGAGAGGTGACCAATGGCTTCCGATGCTCGTTCCAGATGCCATATATGTCCCTTAAGAGGGACCCCAAACCTTTACAATCCCCATATCTATTGTGGAAATCCTGAGCCAGACCACCGTTTTGTGGCAAAGATGTATAGCCTAGATCCCAAACCCTAAACCCTAGATGGTAGAGGTCCGACGGGGTTGAAGAAAGCACTAAATGGTAGTTTCCACTTTATTTTCCAGTATCCCAATATAACCCCAACATAACTCTAATAACCTATACGAGCTATTGTCTAAACTCCTAGTTTCCCCCGAGTCGCCCCCTATATAACTTACAAGACACCTTGCCCCAGACCTCTATGGAACCATTCCGCCAGCCCGACAGCCCAAATATCAAGCCAAAAAATCCCGAA
>CAJNIZ010000258.1:9202-32561 GCA_905231905.1 Symbiodinium pilosum | reverse complement strand
TTCCACTTTCTTTTCCATTTTCCCATAAACCATTCCACAGGCAGCATGCCAGACCCAGAATGCCGACAGCTTTGGGCGGGGTTGCGCACCACAAACTCCACCTGTGAGGTAGCGGCGAGCGCCGATCCTTGGTTAGGGTTTAGGGTTTAGGGTTTGGGGGTTTTGGGCTTGGGGTTTACAGGGCTTATAGGGATTTAGTGGGTTTGGGGGGCTTATAGCAGGGTATATAGGATTTATAAGGTTTATAGGTTTTCAAATTGTTTTTTTGGGGTTTCATAGGGTGTGTAGGGTTCAGGGCTTTGGGGTTTGTAGGATTTATAGGGTTTAGGGTCAGGGGGCCTTGAAGGTACAGGATAATTATAACCCAAGTACAAGGGTCATGTAGGGGCTATTATATAGAGTTATATAGAGCTTAGGATAAGTATAGCCGAACTATGAAAGTGGAGTGCAGGGCTGATACGAACCTAGAGATTTTGTGAACCCTCTGAACTCTCATTTGCCTTGCTGCCTTCTGCCAGAACATGGCAGAACACCGCGAGCCCAAGTCATTGAAATCCAAACCTGCAGCCCCAAATCTCAAACCCCAACACCCAAACCCTGGGCCAAAACCCCATATCCCTTACAAAAGGATAGCTGCTTGGCGCTGGTGGGTGAGACTCGCCACCCTGGCTGTGGCCAGGGGCCGGTAGATGGCAGCGCCTGGGGCCACGAGAATTTCGAGGGCTGGTGGGGCTATCTAGGGTTCAGGGTTTAAGTTTTAGGGTTTAGGGTTCAGGGCCTAGGGTGTAAGGTTGGGGGTTTAGGGTTTGAGGTTCAGAGTTTAGGGTTTAGGACTATCATGCACCACAAGCATCCCCCTAAAGCTCCAAAATAGCCAAATGTAGGTCAGAGTTATAGACTTTAGGACCTAATGCAGGTATTATTTATAGACATGGATCCCTGAGCTCCTAGTAGTTCTGGTTTTGTTCTCAGAAGATAGAGTGATTATCGAAATTTCTGGAGGTTTGGTGGGGATTTTGGCTTGTAGGGTTGCAGGGCTTACAAGGGCCTCTAGACCACAGTGAGCCCTTGTTGCCCTAGCCGCGGCTCAGTTTCCTCATGAAACTATTCAATCCCCCAAGATGCTCAGTTTCATTCGGTTTTCTGGGGATCCGTGGTATTGAAAAAGTGCAGTGTGGTTTGTCAAGCTGCTGTTTGGCTATCATGGTCCGAGTATATCACTGGCATCCACGGGGAATCTCTGAGAAAGTCCAAATGAGCTGCCGTTGAAGTAATGCCATATTCATCCCCTCCACCCCCCTAGTATTAAAGCCTCCCAATATAGTATAGCATACCACATACTGGGAGTAGTTAGGGTGGGGGTGTTAATTTTAGGGGAAGGGGATTATAATGGTGGCCATGGGTTGGGACTGGTGCCTACGATGCGCATAGTACGTGAATTAGAATCACCCAGCGGATGAGCCATAAGAGCTGTATTCCAAACTCCTCAAGGGGGTTATATAGGGGATTATATTGGGGACTATTATGGGGCTTCTTGAGGGGGATACTAGGGGTTTAGTTAGACAATGGTTCATAACAAGATCTCACGTCTTGTCTCTGTAAAAACGTGGCTTAGGCATTTTGTGCAGGACCTGCTTAAGTATGATGCATGGGCCCAACCTCCTGGGCCCAACCTCCTGGGCCCATGTATCAGGCTGAGTCTGCTAATGTATCCCTAAACCTCAAACCCTAAACCCCAAACACCAAATCCTCATCCCTAATAGCAAGCGAGGCTCTGCGCCTGCCCTTGAAATTGCCCGATCGAATTAACCGGCTGCTTCTTGCCTTTGGGCCATTCTTATGGCTGGCCCTAGATCCCGAAGCATACGCTCTCCCTTAGCCCATGAGCATTATCAAGCCTTTCTAAGGAACAGTATGGAACAATACCCACTCCCAACAATGCATGGAATGCGTACCATCAGTATGGAATTTCGCCCAGGCATCGTTTGCCCTGTGGAGACGTCCGTGGCAACTGGCGAAGTCAGCTGCAGCATGTGCGCAACACTGTCAATGCAAGATTGGGGCGTGTCGGGCACTGACATGTTCGGTAACTTGGCCGAGGTATACGAGACTTTTTCACGGAGCCTGTAATTAGTGTCTGAAGGGATTAAGCTTAATCAGTTCATTGGAACAGAAGTTGCCTTAATCAGTGTTCCGATGGGGTGCTAGGGCCTTTGAAGTGCACCGCAGTGCGCATGAATCCTGCTTCCGAACGCTTCAAAGATTCTCCAAGCCGCGGGCGAATTTTGCTGTGTAGGGGGTACCAGGGCCCTCTCCTACAGGAACTAACCCTAAGGGTCCAAGTATCCAATAATCATATGCTTACCCAAAACCTGTACTATAATTACTATTACCCAAATCCCAAGTACCTAATTATTGTGTACATGGACCCTAAACCCTATATACCCCTATATATCCCCTTTAGAGGGACCTAATTATTGGGTACATGGACCCTTTGGGTAAGGAGGATTCTTGAGTTCTACTTGCAGGGCCATGGTAAGCTCTGAAAAGCCTAATATGAGCTATAGTCTCAACTCCTTTAAAGGGGGGATATATAAGGGAGTATATAGGGGACTATGATAAGGCTTATTAAGGGGGATACTAGGAGTTTAGACTATAGCTCATATGACTCGAGCCGAGCAACACAGTTTAGGGTGCAGAGTTTGGCTTGTTCTGTTCCCCAATCTCTTAGCAAGGGAAGGCCAGAACCCAAAGCCTGGAGACCGATACGATAAGCACTAGCTGGTCGTGAGTATAGTCCTCCTTAAGTAGATAGGTTATGGCTTTATACCCCATATTCTATCTACTTAAGGGGGACTAGAGGTAATGTAGGGAACAACTGTAATATTGGGGTTGTATGGGGGCTACTTTGGGGAGTTGTTCCTCAATTCCGTACTTGCAAACAAAAAATACCAGTCAACCCTACAGGCGAAATCCGGTGGCGACCCGGCATCAGCTGCGAGATTGATGAGATGTCAGTGGATGGCTATCAGGTGTGGTTGGTGAATGATGCCGGGCCATGATCAATGCAGTGTTTGTCCCAAAGCTTCACTCAAAGCCTTAATTAAACCCCAAAAGCCTAAACCCTAAATCCCCAACCCTAGGCCCTGAACCCTTAAACTGAAAGCCTCGACCTTTTCAGAAGGCGACACGGCTACAAGGGCTTCTGGAGTAATCCAGTTGCCGCATAGCCTGCCTGTTGGGGAGCAGGGACTTAGCATGTAGCGCTTAAGAGCCTTTCGCTTGTTTTGACAACCCCTGTCTATACACACAACTAACTGGCAACCTTCCCACCAGAGCTCATATGTTATCACGTGGTCATGCACCTTTCAAGAGCGGACCAGAAGCTTCAACAGATTCAGGATTGTGGGGAGCAGATGGTTCTTCTTGGAAGCGTGAAGAAGAAGCTGCAAAACCCGACGTCTTCGATGCTAGCATGCTGTGATTCGTCTTGGTATTCCCTGTACCTTGGCCACATGACAGCACCACAAGATGCTGTGGGGCTCGCCATCGTGCCCTACAAGGGCTTAATGTTCTATTCGCCGCATATACTGCCGATCATGCACAAGACCATCGCGACCACCACCACTACAACAACCACTGTTGACAACACGAACCTCAGCTTTCTATAGCTCATTGGGCTCATTGGAGGGACTGGGGTCACCTGCATTGATCACCGGCTTTGTGGAAGTCAGAGATTGGTCCAGTCAGATAGAACATATAGGGGCTGGTCTTAGGCAATTGTGGCAAGAATCCATTGCAAAGGTTGCGAGACGCAAGGTCTCGGCTTTAAAACCCGGAACCCGAAGGCCATCCTTACAATCAGGGCTCCCCTAAACCCCTGCATAATCCTTACAAAACCCTATAAAACAGTAGTTTCCATTTTCTTGTCCATTAACTCTTCACCTAGAATTTGAGGACCCTAAACCCTAAACCCTAACCCAGTTGAGGACCCTCTTGGGCTTGGAGGGCTGCATCGGCATCTCGGCCTCGGACTCGGAGCCGTTCCGCGCCTGCATGGAAGACTGGGTTGCTGTTAAGGAACTTAAATAAAGATACAATAATGGGTTTAGGGTTTAGGGTTTCCATAATGGGTATATTACCGGGTATATATAGTAATTAATATGGTTCCCCCAATATAGTAACTTAAATTAAGTTCCTTAACAGCAACCCCGAAGAGTTTCAAGGTTTACTTGGGCGGTCAGGAGGACTTAGTGGGGTTTAGGGTTTTTAGTGTTTTAGGGGGGGGGGGTAGTTTTTTAGTGTTTAGGGTCCCCTCATTTTCTTTGGACATGTATGGTTGTAAGTCCTATGAACGACCGTCGTGCATTTTACACTTACATTTGCATAACTACGGGCACCGGGCTGTAGGGCAGAGCCTAAGCCTCGACCCCACCGGAAGCCTAAACCCGCAGCCCTCGCTCTAAACTCAAAGCCGTTGGAGGCCGCAACCATTCGGGTTTTGGGTTATAACTACCAATACCATATAGGGTTATATAGGGATTATTTTGGGATAATGGAAAAGAAAATGGAAACTACCATATTAGAATAGGGTTTAGAGGCCTAAAGAATTACCTCAACCCAAAGCCCCTAAAGGCCTAAACCTCCCAACCCACACACATCCCAAGCCCTACGGCCCCCAAAAGCCCTGAGTCCTGGATGACAACCTGCATCCTAAGCCTTTCCGACCCTAAGTCCTATAAGCGCTACTTAGGGGGGTCAGGGGGAGTTGGGCTTAGGGTTTAGAGTTTAGGGTTTTAGGGTTTAGGGTTTTAGGGTTTAGGGTTTAGGGTGTATAAGTATATTTGTACCCCTGCTAAGCCATTTAATCACCCGACTTATCCCCGTTGCTGACCTACTTGCTAAGCCCCCCTGACCCTCCAGATAGCATGGTACCCGTGTACCCCCTACATAAACCCAGCTGCTGTTGCAATTTCTTTTAGACTGTAGATACATTCAGTGATAACACCGTAAACCGTAAACTCTAAACCCTAACCTAGTTACTAATTCCCCCGAGTAAAGCCTATGAAGCCCCAACCTACTCACTACGTCCCCCTAGGCCCTAGTAAAGCCTACAAGCCCTTTCTTAACCTTAAACCCTAAACCCTGACCTACTAAGTCCCCCTATTTAAAGCCTGTAAGCCCGCGTCCTTGGAAGTTCCAGGCTCACGGACCCTGACAACAGGGACCTCGTCGAGCAGGCAAGGTTCAACCTCAAAGTACAGGGATTCAGAAAAATGGGTTTAGGGTTTAGGGTCGTACAGGGATTATGTAGGGATTTCGCAGGGACGATCTTGGGATTCTGTAAGGGTTACGCATGGATTCTATAAGGGTTCTTGCAGAGGTCATATAGGGAGAGTGTAGGGGTTTCATGTCAGGGTTTTACAGTGTGGGGGTTAAGGTTTGGGGTGTAAAGAGCACTGGGGGTGAATTATACGGGCCTCAGGTTTAGGGCTTGAAGGAAAGGGTGGTAAGGGGGATTGGGTTTGATTAGGAGGCCTTAAGCCTTAGGTTTAGGGCTTTAGCGATTGCAATTGAAGGTTATACCAAGAGATCCAAGTACCCAGCAATCATGATCTTACCCGAAACTTGTCCTGCAACTACTAGTACACGGATTCTTAGTGTCATGGCTTGGCACGGGTAGGTTGGAAAACGTGTTTCCTTAAAATACCCCCAAGGCTCCCCACCCTGATTATGGGACTTAGGGTTTAGGGATTAGGGCCTAATTCTGCCTAGTGATGCCCCAACTTTGATCAAGGGGGAATCTTGGAGAGTTGGAGGGCGGGGGGTAGCACGGAATGCGTACTCACCAAATTTCGTAGTTTCCATAAATACGGGGACCCCGATATAGACCCTCCAATATATTGTAATCCCAATTCTGGGGACCCCCAAAAAGGTGCCCCTAATTTTGGTGAATCCCCCATATACCCCCTAAACCCTAAACCCTAAACCCCTCCCCCATTTCGTGGTACCCGGCTTGCGCATCGCAAAGCCGTGCGAAGTATCAGGAGCCCTGCTCTGGGGTCGACTGACTGATGGTTTAGGGTTTAGGCCTTTAAGGAGGATATGGGGGTTATGTAGGGATGTATGAGCTATAGTCTAAACTCTTTAAAGGGGGGGATATAAGGGATTATATAGGGGACTACTATAGGGTTCATTAAAGGGGATACAAGGAGTTTAGACTATAGCTCATATAGGATTATTGGACAAGGGGCCCCAAAGACTCGAATCGCCAGCTTATCTGCACTGGCGAGACCTACGTCCCAAGATTCCTCAAGACAGTGCTCCAAACTGGGAGATTATCCAAAAGCTATATGAGCTATAGTCTAAACTCCTTAAAAGGGGTTATATAGGGGACTACCATCGGGGATATTAGGGGGGATACTAGGAGTTTAGACAATGGGTCATATGAGCTATAGTCTAAACAAGCTCCTTACAAGCTACAGGAGCTATAGTCTAAAGTCCTTAAAGGTTGCTATATAAGGGAGTATTAGAGGGGGTTATTAAGGGGGATACTAGGAGTTCAGACTACAGCTCATGTTGCGGCAACCTACATACGGAGTACTCAACTGTTGGGTGCTTGGACCCGAAACAACCCTTATCCTAAATCCCAAACGCTAAAACCCTAAACTCAACCCCACTTCTACTTGGCACCCACAAGGTGATACAAGTCTTCGTGACCTCGGCGGTTGGTGGCGGGATCCTCCCAGAGTGGGTGCGGGCACTCGGGAGTTACACTTTTGGGAGAATGGTTTAGGGGCTCGGGGTTAGGGGATCTAGAAGGTAGACCTTCTAGGAACCTTGAAAGGGCCGTAAACCGCTATAATCCCATTTAGCGGGATGTCCGTTAAAGAACCTCCCAGAATCCTGGGAGCAGGTCAGTCTTCCGAGCGAAGCAATCTCTGCCCCAAAAAAGATGGTAATCCCCTCCCCTAATATTAGCCCCGCATCCTTGTATTGAATATCCCCAGTGTATATAGTATACCGCAAAGGGAATGCTTTGTGGTAGGGGGGCAGGGGTGTTGGGGAGGGTTGTATTAGGGGAAGGGATTATGAATTCCCAAATTGAATTTGCCAGGAGCTACTGAATAGTTGACTACCTGGGATTATGGTACAAGCGCTTGCGCTGCATGTTTCGGGTGGGTAAATATATGATTGTTGGGTACTTGGGCCCGTGCCCAAACGATCTTTAGTACCTACGTAGGGGATCTTAGCCCAAGGCATATTACTAGCCAGGATGGAGAAGAAAACCTAAATTGAGGACTGAAAAGCACTCAGGTGACGGACGTTGGCGTGGCGGTGGGAACTGGCTGTGGTGCGGCACGGGTGAGGCGTGTTGGAGGGATCAATGGATAGAGGGTTCAGGGTTTAGGGCTCTGGACATTATGAATTCAGGGCGGGTTTTGATTTTGGAGATGTAGAGACCAGTGTTTTGATGCTAGATTAGTTTCGGTTCATGGGATTTCAAACATCACCCTAAACATGAAGGTCTACGGAAGAATCTGCAATGCCAGCCACCCCAAGGCTACTCACAAACTAGTGCAGAAGGCCTGAAGAGTTCCTCATGATACCGTGAAGGGAGGAAGTCTTGCGCCAGTAAAGATCTGAACATCTTGCATTTCATGGGGCGCCAGGTGTTTAGGGTGATGCAAGATTTCCTTCATCCACACTAGTCCTTACATGCAGGCAGGCTTCGTACCGGTCCGTTTCTGTTCCTACAAGCTCGTGTGGTAGTTTCCAAAACAGGATCCCTCGTTTGATGACCCGCCCAGGTATAAGATCCTCATCATGTCAGAGCAGTTGCCAGGCATTTAACCTTTGGAATGGGCATTTAAATCTTAGTTCCCATTTTGAAGCTCTGCTTTTTTTGGCAGGTGAAGATTTCTCGCTTTGGGTGGCCACCAAATGTTTGTTTTTGAAATTCCAAGTCGGCATTTTAGTTTCCGCGGCGTGCTGTTCCATGGCCGGTGCCGTCGCAGCAGCAACGAGTTTGAGGCTGTGTCAGTTTGCATTTCCGCCGTATTCCGCCGTTTAACAAGATTGTTGCTTGCGTTGCCGCAACTACAGCAGGGCCTGTGCTGCGTCAGGTCCTGCCGATGCAAGTTTCAGCCATGCGGGAGTAGAATTACAATGCGGGACATTCACTTTTGCTGATGGGCGGGAGGGTGTGGCTTGGCACGGAAAACTACGAGGCATTTGATTCGTATCTACGACCGGCCCAACATGTGGATTGATGTGACCTTCTTTTGCTGGCATTGGGTTGATGGAGCCGTCTCAGGAAGGCATACAGAAGGACAGTTGCAGACAACTCTGTTTTCAAGTTGTTTAACCAAGCATTTTTTCAGCCTGATGGTTACATGCGTCGCACTTCCTCCCATCATGTCGAGCCCACACAGGGGACGGACAGTTTGAGAAGCCCCCATGCACATGTGAACATGGCGAAGGATGGATAGGCAGCCAGTACTTTCGGTCGCTCGAGATGTGTAGGTACGGAGGCTGGACAGAGGATGTCTCGAAATTCAGCATGCCTTCTTGATTGCTCTCATAATTGGTGCCCACTGCCGAGGATACCCAGGTCTCCTTGGATAACACACGCATAGTTATGAAAAGTCAACGTGCATTTACCACAACGACCGAACTGGGGTCCACACGGGAAATTCTTGAATGTATTGGGTATGCAAACATCTTTGCATATTCGCCGGGTTGTGTGGGATGCTGCTTCCCCTGCGGGCTGCTACCCTTAGACTTTGGCCGCCTTACCATACAGTAGGGTGGGACCCCGGGCCATCCCGGGACAATGGCCATGCAGCTTTTCATCTTAAGGCTATTCACGCTACTAACACTTCTCACCACAACTATCCCCACCGCTAAGGCCGCAGCACTACCAACATCACCAACCCGTCCTTTTGTGGAGAAAATCCAAACATGTAGTTGTAGCCAGGCAAGATTTTATAGTCTCCTGCAACTACAATTGTATTATGAAGGCCAACCCTCAGTTCGCAACATGCCTTATTACTAGCCCCCACCATCACCGCAATCACCAACAGCGAGGCGTCTACAGCAGCTTCTGGCGATTTCATATGCTTGGGGCTTGGCACATGGAACTGTTGCGTGTAAGGTTTTGGCCCAGGATTTAGGTTTCAGGTGGCAATTTATGTTGTAATGATATCTAGGGCCAGAGGGTTCAAGAACCATCAAGAACATTTATATGTTGGGCTTTAGATTTCAAATCTAAGCGTGCGTTAGGTCGCAGAGAAATATGCAAATATGCGCCAAAAGTTCCATACCCACACGAGATCACACGAGTGTGTTTGCATATACTTATGTATACACATAATATGTGGGAGTTGTAGTGAGGTTGACTGCTTGTGGTCTTTTGGTCTATTGCTGCTGCAGCTGCTCTTCGTCCTCCTAGTCGTTGTAGTGGGCATTGGTAACCAGAATGTTGTTGTGCATGAGGGATGTCATCAGGACGTGACTCACTTGTTGCTTGCCAGTGTTTTGGGGCTGCTGTCATCTCCTGAAGTGTTTGAGGGCCCTTTTTAATAATCAACTGTGGGGCCGTGAAACAGTTGAGCCTCTAGGTTCTGGTAGTGCAAAACTTGCAGAATGGCAAGTACAGGAAGCGGTGTGTGATGGCGCAAGCTGTCGACAAAAATATGAGCAAGTGGCAGTTGAAGAAGTACATCAGATGGCAGACGCAGTGCAAGTTGCAGGCTGGTTTAAAGCAAGTTGGCGGGCATACATGCGGAATTGTAATGGTCATGGCAGCTATGTGGTGGTGGCGGCTGCATTGCCGGTGGCAGTGGCAGCGGCTGGGGTTGGCAGGCGTGGTGGCGGTGGCGGTGGCTATTCTGGTCATTGTTCTTAGTGTGAGCAGTAACTGTATAATAGTACGTAACATGAAGAATTAGGGTAGCGTATTTGAAGTGGCTGTTCTTCATTGCAGAAGGCAGGAGAATACTGCGTCACTTTCTTCCTTCAGGACGGTCATGTTGCAGCTGGGGCAAAGGGTCGGCAAACTACTTGAGTCGAACTTGTGAGAGGTGAGTAGCTCCCCCTGAAAGTTTGTGCACTTCAGACACTGCAACACCCTCATGGAAAGCAGATCTCCTCATACCCTTGGACTAATTAGACGTACCTTGGGCTACGGGGGCGATCCCAAATCAACACCAGAATGTCTCACACCTTTGGCCTAACAGGGGGTACCTGAATCCACAAAGCCCCAGACCAACAAAAAAAATGTTGCGAAGTCGTGTCACAAAACACACGCACAAACACGGCAGAAATCTCCAGATGTGCAAACACAGATTAATGCGATGCCATATTCCTGCGAAGCAGGACCTGTTGTGGCAGCAGGTGTCCTCATGTCGTAGGCGTCCTCGTCCGCGTCGTCCTCGGCGTCCTCATCCGCGTCCTCCTCGTCCTCATCGTCCTTGTCGCTTTGTTGTCGTTGTCCTCGTCCTCGTCCTGATTGTCCTCGTCCTAGTCGTCGCCGACCTCATCATCATAGTCGAAATAGTAGGAGGAGGAGTAGGAGAAGGAGTAGGAGCAGCAACAGTAGCAGTGGCAGCTCTTTCTACTGTTGCTACCGCTGCTGCTGCTGCTGCTGCTGCTGCTGCTGCCGCTGCTTCGTGCTGCTTCGTGCTGCTCCGTGCTGCTCTGTGCTGCTCTGTGCTGGTGCTGCTGCTGCTGCTGCTGGGGCTAAGCATGAGCAGTAGCAGTCGTCGTCGTCCTCGTCATCGTAATAGTAGTAATAGTAGTGGTAGTGGTAGTAGTAGTAGTAGTAGTAGTAGCAGCAGCAGCAGCAGTAGTAGTAGTAGTAAGAAGAAGAAGAAGCAGAAGAAGACTAAGAGTAAGAGAGTAAGAGTAAGAGTAAGAGTAAGAAGAACGTGGCAGTAAATATCCTCGTGCCCCGTAAGCTCTAAAGCCATCGAGGTCCTCTTGCTGCCTCCGGCGCTTCCAGACCGCGAGAGGGTGGCACAGGCTGCGGCGATGCGAATCTCGCGGCCGCCCAGATTGCGAAATGCAGGGTTTTCGTTTTCGTGTGAAATGGTGAGAAGGCTTTTGGAGCCTTGCGTTGGCAACGGCTTGCCGTTTAGAATTTGAAGGGCTCAGTCAAGCATAGGGCTCCATGAGTTATTCGTGCCTATACAGAGCCTATGAGGAATCTCATAGTCTCTCATGGACAGTCGATGTGAGCTTTTGGGTGTAGGCAGCCTTGATAGAGCATGCTAAAGGGCTCGTAGGAGATCCCATGGGCAAAGAAGGAATCTAGTAAGAGCTGTCCAGGAGTTCGCAGTATATCGGGCCTCAAATGTTTTCGATGATATCGGGTTCTGCTAGGTTTCAGAAGTCTGCCTGCACGCAGGCCGAGATGACATTCGCATAGCTTCTCCTTCGCACGTCCTATGAACATGAAGTGCTGCTCACACCATACTGGCTCATGATTGTTTCAGGCACTACCATCACACACTTTGCACGCTGTCTGTAGTGGGAACATGTACATGTTGTCCTTCAGGTATTTGAGCCTCTGCATATACAGCCACCAAAAAGGGACCTCGAATTTATGGGAACCCCCGCATCCTGTAACCATCAAAAAGGGACACTTAATTTATGAGAACTACCCGTCTCTCCTTTGTAGGTGTTACTTTTGGCCGAGGCTGTCTCTGGACCAGGCGTCCACGCTGCTTAACTTGGAGCTGCAGAAGTATCCTGAATTAGCTGCCTGGTGGCTTAGGAAGAGAGAGTGATTGGAACGAAGTACAGTAGAATTTACAGAAAAAATTGGCATTTATACTTGTATCCCAGAAAAGGAATTGGGGCTTTCTGATAATTTATTGTGAGTTCAAGAGAGGGAGAGAGAGATGTATATATATATATACATAACATGCACATGCATACATGCACTCAGATGTGTATATACATATATGCATACCATGAAAAAGGTTTAAGTTCCCAGTGGCTTTGGCGTTTCAGATTTGAAGGCGTGGGGTGCAGATTTGGGTTCGGTGCCCTTTGAGTTTTGGGAGGACACACGACTTCGGGTTGATAATTGCAGGTTTGGGATTTAGGGGTTTAGGTTAGGTGGACCCCCCGACCCTGCAATAGTGACTATAGGGGATAGTAGGGATTATAGTAGGGTCCTCTCATATTCCTATTATAGCCACTATTACAGGGGGGGGTTCCTCCTAAGGTTTAGGCGTTTAGGGGTGTAGGGGTTTGGGGTTTGGGAGGGGACTGTTGTGGCCGACACAACAGTCCTCTTTGTAGGATTTCGGGCTTAGGGCCTGTTAGGGGTTGCGGGTTTACAGGTTCAGGGGTTGAGGATGCAGAAATGTGTTGCCAAAAAAACCCTCAGGATGGAATCAAAAGTTTGGTTCTTGAGCCTAATGAGCAAATTCCCCTCCCTTTAAGGGCCGTAATATTATCCTTATTATAATCCTCTCAAGGGGAGGGGGTTTATCATTCATTGTGCAATTTTAAGGTTCAGGGTAAGTAAAACCCAAAACAAGTGTGGTTACAAACTCAATGAGAGGCCCGCTATACCCAAATAAGTGCTAGTGATGGGTTATTCTCACCCCGGCCTTGAAGTATATACTTGTGAACTGTTGGTATCATCAGCGTCAGGCAACAGGAGGCTTCAAAAGGACTTGCATGCCGCCATGGTTTGTTAGTGTCTGCTGTTATTGCTTGAGCCTGTTCCGCGTGGAGCTGACCTCCCTGTCAGCACAGGATCCGCTGAGAAAGTAGCCAGCTAGAAAAGCCTGCAGCCATATAATATCAAAACTCGACCTTATTGACTATTATCTAAGGTTTGGGGACGTTGTTTTGGGCTCTCACATCTTGTTTGCGTGTCAAAAGTGTCAACAGTCAATAACAGTCACAGGGATCAGGCGGGTCGGAGTCCCCATCTACGCAACAGTCAGTGTTTTTTGGGTCTTGACATCTTGTCTGCGTGTCCAGAGTGTCAACAGTCACAGGGATCAAGCGGGTCGGGGTCGCCATCCTCGTAATTTGTTGAGTTGTCACATGATCGTTGCACGGAAAAAGTGCGAACAGTCACAAGCATGAGCGTGCCCCGCCGAAATTGGATGAGCCACACCTATGAAAAAAAAGGGTGAGCCACACCAACGGAAAAACAACCTTCTGCCGGTCTTGAGGCGAACGTGACAGTTACGATCCAGTCTTGGCAGAACAGCCTCATCGGTGTTGCGACTCTCGGATTGCAAGCGTTGGGCGCAGTTGAGAATTCAGGGCTTGGGGTTAAGGTGGGGTTCAAGGGGTTATAGTTTGCTGCTTGGGGTTTAGGGTTTGAGTTGAATCGAACGGTATCATTGTCTCCTTTCGTATGCTATGCTCCCCAGAACCCAGGAAAGAACTCGTCTCAGGCCGTTCCAGATTCCGGACTTCCCCGATGTTTTCGTGATCGTGGCCATTGTCGTCTCGGCTTTGTGTGTTCTGCTCCTCTGTGGGTTGCTGCTGCTCGGCAGGCTCTGGCTCAACCTGCTTCTAAAGTATCCGATCCTGGAACCCCATATTATGGTAAGTTATCATTTTAAAGATTACCATTATTGTTATTACGACTATTCCTGCTACTACTTGCTGCTAGTATATTTTTCACTACTATAACTATAACTACATATAACTGCTAACTAGTAGGTTGCCGAGACTATGGTTCTTTTGGGGTCTGTGGTAATATGCGGCCGCGAAGTGTTCAGGGTGTCGCAAAAGGAACCATAATCTTGACAATCTCCCATATAGCCCCCTTCCAACAGCAGAAATCTACGAGGAGCCCCTTTCCAGGTTCTATGTTATTTCAGGGTGGGGGTGTATACGGATTACAGCCAGGGTCGAGTCAGTTCCAGCCGAAAGTCGTCAAGATGCTAGTTGAGATATCCGTATATACATGCCTATGTAAATATGAGTGTATGCATGTCTGTATGTACGCATGCACGTATGCGTATCTATATATATATATAACTTTATACAGAATTCCGCATGCAACAATCGGCTTCCAATTTTCAGTTCTGTCTTCTGTGCTTATCAAGGCGAGCGGGGCCTAAATTCACGAACATCTTCAAGTTGGTGAAACATCAAGGCTGTAGGTCAATGATGTTAGGAGCTTCCGGCTTTGTAGGGCAGTTTTTCATGGTTCACTCGGTAGTTTCCCAAACTTAGTGGTATACCTTCTTGGGGGTCCTCATAAGAGTATAGTACTTTGGGGTCTGTATTGCAGTCCCCCTATTTCTGGAAACTACCATATATGTAAGCACTTGTTGTTTTAACGTTCGAAGATCAGGATGGCTCAGAAATGCCTCAAAACTAAATTCATGGGTTCAACTAGTACCCCCCTCTATACTGCCCCCCCCTAGGTTCCCCCTGAAGTAACCTTAATTAGGCCTAATTATCCCTAAATAACCTTAATTAAGGGAGGGACCTAGGGGGGTAGTATAGAGGCGGGTACTAATTGAACCCATAATAAATACCCCCCCCAACCTTGCGCAATTGCTGCTGTGCAACTCTGGGGTTTTGCGTGTAACTTCGGCTTTGCCATCTACTCCTCCGCGTCGGATTCGATTTTAAGTTTTCTTCCAGCTGTTCTCTTGTTAGCCTCTGTTGCTGGCCTTCGTAGCTGCAAAGTTTTGCAAAATCTTCCTCCGATCATGATGCTTTCCCTTGTGTTTGGAGAGTTGTGAAGGTCTGTCTGAAGCCATACTGTTGAGTATTGAAGTGTTGAAGAGAAGCAGCACAGATAAACTCGACTTGCATGACCTTATGCGTGCAATGCAAAACCTGTCTGACAAACATCCTATACCCTAGCGTGCAAATGTAAATCTGTGTTACAACAGCATGTTCATATCTCACTGCCATGCTTAATTAGCCGACAAATCCCCAAAACATAGCAAATCCAAACGCCCATAAAGTAGCTGCTGGAGCTCTAGTCTAAACTCCTAGTATCCCATTAATAGCTCCAATAATACTCCCCTATATAATCTCCTACATAACCCCCTTTAAGGAGTTTAGACTACAGCTCACACGGTAAACTACATAGGAGCCCTTGCCCTAGGGGTCCGAGCACCTAATAATCATATACTTAGTTACCCACAACCTACATCATACTTACAAACGCTATCGCGCACCCGCCTCGGCTGGCGGGGCGCGGAGCACACGAATAGGTCACGGTATGTAGTTCACACGAGGGGTTTAGGGTCGAGGGAGTAACGGAGGCAAGCCTCACTTCAGACGTGTTTGTTCCATGACTGTTCCAGCATTCAGGCAGGGGCTTGGCTGCCATCAGCCTCTAGTAAGGGAGTTCGCAACCTTCGAGAGCCGCAAACGTAGAACAAGAAGGCGGTTGACATAGACAGGGCCAGAAGGCAGACCCGCCACGTAGCAGAACCCTTACTATAAAGCATCTCGTGTCTCCTTCACATTATCCACATAGCGGGTGAGAAGAGCTATCTGTTTGGGAGTTGGGCGGTGTATAATTCGCTTGAACTCCTAAACCTTAGTAAGCCGACTGTCATGCCATGGATGAACCCAAGTACCTAATGATTGGGTACTTGGACCCTCTGGGTAAGCCCCTAACCCGAAACCCTAAACCCCTAAACCCTAAAGCCCTAAACCCCAGACACCTAACCCTAAACCCCTAAACCCTAAAGCCCTAAACCCCAAACACCTAACCCTAAACCCTAAAACCCTAAATCCCAGCGTGTTTCAGATCCAGGTTCTATCGGCGTTTCCGGGGACGCGAGACGGTCACAACTCCGTCTGAGCCTACCTCTGTGGTGCCCACCCAGGAGGGCAAACAGTGGTTTAGGGGTTTGGGGTTTAGGGGTTTGGGGTTTAGGGCTTAAGGGGTTTAGGGCTTAAGGGGTTTAGGGTTTGGGGTTTAGGGTTTAAGGGGTTTGGAGTGAGGGCTTTAGGGTTTAGGATTTAGGCGGCCCAAACGAACAGTAATGCGCTAGGTAGCATACGCGTCCCTGTCAATAATTGCCAGATTTCATGGGCCAAGAAGGGTGGGCATAGGGATTCCTCTTGTAGTTTAGTATAGTCTCTAACGTAGTCCTTAACAAGGAACCCATGTCCATTGAGTTATCTGGGAAATATTCACTGTAGTTCATGAGATAGTTCATATGTGACATATTCTAAACTCCCTAAAAGGGGGGTTATATAAGGGGTTAGATAGGGGAGGACTATAGACTATAGAGGTTATTAGGGGGATACTAGGATTTTAGATTATAGCTTATATGTAGGGCTATTCAGGCATTCAAGGAATTTCAAACAACTGGGGGCTGTTTTGATATCAGTTTTCTACCAGGCGGCCCATGCCATGCTGTTGGATGTGATCCCCTCGCCAAAACATTAGCCTCTATAGGGCTCATTTTGGGGGTTTAGGGTTTGGGGTACCATATCTGATATTTAGGGTTTAGGTTTTCGAGTCCTCAATTGGGGGTTTCCCAAAATTAGGAGTACCCCTTGGGGGCCCCCATCATAAGGGCTGTGGTATTCTGTTTTCTATATTGGGGTCCCCCTAATTAGGGAAACTACCAAACATTAAAATCCCTGATATTAAGTGTTCCTATTGTGGTATGCTCACAAAGTAGATTGGGAGCGCTAGATATTAGTGCGGGGGAGTTTGAGCCTGGATGCTAGAATAGGAGCCTCCAACCAATATTCTCTCTTCAACGCCCCTATGTAACTATAGGAGAACATATCCCTACCCATTGGTAGCCATAGTAGACCATTTCCCAAGTTTTCCGAATTAGAGAGGACCTGGCAGTACATTAATTAAGTGGCTAAGTGGTGAGCAGCAGGGTTTGGGATTCAGGCCAGTTTTTGGGCTCAGGGTTTAGGGTTTAGGGCAAATGCAGCCCCTGACATTCTGTTGTAGCTTCTGAGTCTGATACGCAGGACCCCCCTACATACCCCCCACCCCCCAAAAACAAAATACTGTAGAAACCTAAGTAACTACCAATGTTATGGTCCTAGGTTCCTTGTATAAGAAGTGTAAAGGGTGCCTCGAATAGACCTCGTAATCATATAGGTGTATGGACCCCTGTATAATCCCAGTTGCCATTTCATTTTCCACTGTCTTGTCCACTTCGTTCTCAATGATTAAGGCCCCTAGCCCCTAAACCCTAAATACAGTAGTCTCGGCTTATCAAGTGGAGACCTTAGAGCCCTGAATCATGAACCATACCTTTGACCACTCTTTTACATGCTTGGGGTATGGGGCTTAAGGTTTAGGGTTTGGGGGTCGTAAGGGTTTGCTGTGGCGGCCTACTATACCCAGCTTAGGTTTTCGGAGTTGGGTCTAAACGGGGTGAGGGAATTGAGAGCCGAAGTCGAAACCCTAAACTCTACACCGAGTACTTCCTGCGCAGGAATCCACGGAGAAGGACTGGGAGTTTCATCTTGCAGGGAGTTTTCATGGCTAGGTTGTGTTGGGGCAAGGTTAGGTGTGAAATTGATGCTTCAGTTTTGTAGAAGCTGGGGGCTTTCAGGTTCGCACGGTTGATTCCGGCTTCGACTTGAGACTCTTCACAAAGTTGTCCAAGTGCCTAATAATCATATACTTACCCAAAACTGATGTCATAGTTACTATTACCCTAAACCCAAGTACCTAATCATTTTCGGTACTTGGACCCTCGGGGTTGGGAGCATGTTTGGGGATTGAGGGTTCAAGCTCGCAGGCCTCTGGGCCTCCCAAAGTGTCTCCCGAAAGTGGCGTATGGTAGCTTCCAACAAGAAGGATCCCCAAGATAGACCCCAAGAATACTACTGGGTATAATTCTCATTATGGGGGGCCCAAAGGAAGCCTTAATTAACCCCAAAATATGTTCATTCTTATTACGCCTTAATCCTAGGACACCCCTCGTATGTATCTGAATCTGGCCTTACCGGTTGAAAGCTCTGGACGTTGTGTGGAAGGGTTTAGGGTTCCGACTGCTCATGCAAGGCTTTTGCGGGCGGTTTAGGATTTAGGCTTTAGGGTAAGGGTGCTCATATACAAGTTGGCTGTACGTGGTTTGGACGTGGCATGAAGGAAAAAGTTTTTGGAGTCCATGGAGCATGGTCTAGGGTCAAGAGTTAGGGGGGAGCCATAAAGACGAATCGCCCTGTATACTCATTTCCAAGCAGCCAAGCTTCTCGCATTTTTTGGATAGCAAGGCTGAGACGCAAGAATCAAGCTTCTTACTGGTTCTTAGTAAAGACTAAGGGAACATTATCTCTACACAATCTGTTCCCTTTTCCTCACACTTGACCAGTAAGGCTTGTTGTTCCTCAGCAGAACTTTCAACGCCAAACTGTGTTCTCGGCTTCACAGGCCCGTTTAGGTTCATGGTTCAGGGTTTGGGCGTAGGGCTTCACATGTTTGAGCCCCTTAGTCAAGACCCCAAAAGATGTGAAGCCATGCCCTAACAAGCCAGGCACCACAACATCCCCAGACCAAGCCTGATTAAAGATCGTAGTTGATCAAAAAGGCCTGTTCCCAGATTGCCTCAAAAGGTCGTTTTGGGTTTGGAAAAGCTTGTAAGCCCAATATACAACGTACCTTTAAGCAAGCTCGAAGCCCAGATGCCTACAAAAGGCCCTTGTGGGCCAAAGTGTGATGTGTGAGGCGTCGGGTAAGCGGCAACAAGCCATGTTAGCTTATGTGCTCCCTATGGAGAACCCCTAAATCCTAAACCCTCTAAGAATGCTGAAGACTCCTGCAACGGACAGTCAGAGCTTCAGGACACCGTGGACCCTTTCGACGTGCAGGCGGGGCAAGTTTTGGGGTTTGCTTCTGGCTGCCCGGCAAGAAGAGCCTAAGGAAAGATGTACGTGTGCAGTGGTTCAAGGACAAGGTTTAAGATAGGGGCAGAGATATTCCCCATGAGTCCATGTACCAGAACTGGCCGAAGCTGTAGTCGAGCCTTGTACATGTCACGCCGCGTGAAACACTCCCTTTATAATGCTCCCCATACACCCTATACCTATTCAAGAAGGAGTTTTGAGGCCAGCACCCAGTCCTGCTGAGCTTCAGAGCAAGAAGGGTCTGCATGATCGTTGATTTGTTGGGCGCGTCGACGTTCTTGATTTGGGACAGGTCTACCAGTCCCGATAAGCTTGTTTTACATGGGTCAGTTTCTAGGCCATTTGTGACTATTGTTTTTAATTTCTCGTTCTACAGCCAGAACTTCTTAGCTTATCAATTTACCGGCTGAAGGGAATATAATCCTAATAGAATATATTCCCGCATTCCCTACTAGCCTCCAGTAAGTAATGGTATCTCACTAAGGAAAAGTTTTGATGAGCTATTCATGAATAAATTTCAGAATCTGCAAGTTGACCCTAAAATCTGCAAGTCTTATCCCGGAGCTTTCCCACCAAGGGCTTAGCCCAATGGGTCCATGTAGCTATATGGTTTATACTTGGACCTTCAAGTATAGGTCTATGGGATATCCCTCTGGGCCCTAACTCTATGCCATATACCTACATGGACCTTTTGAATATTCGGAAGAAGTTCTTTAAAACGTTGTCCTGCCTACTGTAGGTTTAGGGGGCGCGCAGAGCGGAGCTCTACCGCGCCGGCCTCAGCAAAAACGGATTTAGAGTAACTAGACCTCTATACCCTGCTGCCCTATTTAGGGTACCTAATTACTTAGTTTTGTGTAGAAGATACTCAACATGTGTATCCTAAACAGGGGTAGGATATGGGGGTCTAGGTCCCATGTCCCACCCCGACTCGAAGCCCCAACACGACATCCTTAGACTTTGAGACAATGCAATCCACAAGTTTACAGATTCAACCTAAACCCTACAGTTTAGGGGTTAAGGGTTTAGCGTTAGGGTCATTTTATTTGAGGTTGGATACTGCCGCAATCAGCAACAGGTGGATAGCAGCGAATCCGTTGTTACATACCTACTAGGTGGGCAGTACCCAAGGTTGAGGGTAGAACTTCGGATGCAATAGCTCAACCCCAAGCCCTACCGTCCCAACACTTCAACCACCTTTGACTTCAGAGCGAGTCCCAAAGCGGTTTAGGGTTTAAGGCTTTAGGGGGTTAGAGGCTTAGGGTTTTAGGGTTTAGGGTAGGTCTATGGTATATACTTGGGCCTTCAGGCAGGTATATGGGAACCTCTTTGGGCCCTAAGTAACTGCCATGTACCTACATGGGCCCTTTTTGAACTTGGCAGGTCATGTTCGCCGGAGGTCAGGGCTTGGGAGAAGACCTGGAGTTCCAGATGGGAACCGGGGAGCATGAGGCCCTAAGTTTAGGGTTTATTTCGGGTTTAGGGTTTAGGGCCTAAACCGTCTAAGCCCTAACTCTGGGGGGGGGAAACGGAGATTCACATGGAACGGACGATTAAGCAGAAGGTAGGATTATATAGGGATTTATCGGCTAGGTAGGCACAGCGCCAGGCCCTTGTGGAATAGTAAGCGGCTTTTGGGTATCTCTTGGTTATGGATTTTCCTCATCCCGCAAATCCCGAGACCCCAAACCCCTCAATCCTGGCGCTTGGGTTCAGGACATCGAAACCCTAAACCCCTAAACCCTGAAAAACCCTAAACCCTAAGAAGCCCTAAACCCTAAGAAATCCTAAGGGTTTCCTTTAATATGTCTTAATGTTAAGATCTCCCCTGCGCGTGCTCCTCAGAAACTGCGGAGTCATTACGTACCCCATATTTGGCCATAGCTCTTTAGGGTTTGGGGTTTAGGAGCAGTGTAGATAGAGTTTAGGAGGTGTCTGGGGTTGGAGGTTTAGAGTTTAAAGAGTTCAGGAGGTTTATGTAGGGAATGCGCAGATAAATGGGAGTTCCTAGATGGCATGCTTCTTTGTCAGCTTAGGTGTTTACCCACCTAAACCCCAATCACGGGGAGGCGGGGGTGGGAGAGGCCATGGATCTGCCGATCATGGGGCGGTTTAGGGTTTAGGGTCTCCAAAACCGCGAAGAGCAGTTGCCAATTCATTTTCCACTTGTTCTCCATGAAGTATTGGGCATCGTAATTATCCCTAAACCTAGAAAAAGGGTCATTTCGCCTCCCAGCAACTTTCTTTTCAAGGGCTGTATGTACAACTCGTATTCTCTTTTGTGCTTTCTTTTCCTGTGGGAGGGAAGGACCTAACCCTCCCCCTATATACCTCCCGTATCCCCTGTAGTCACTATTGCAGGGTGGAGGCTCCGCCTGAGATACAGTTGTGAAAATAAACCTTAAACGCTCAAAACCCTAAACCCTAAACCAATCTACATGCTCTGAGCGGCTTTGAAGCCGGAATTGCAACAACCCTTGAATGCATGCGGTGCCCCTTGAAGTATTCGAAGTGCTTAGGGTAGAGGCCTTGGGGTTGTGTAGCCTTTATAGGGTTTTTATGGGATTTATAGGATTGAATCTATAACCCAAGAGCAGAGAATCAACTGAAGAAGAAAACGGCACATGAAATGGACCTTGGGATGATGAAGAGGCTAAGATAGGAAAACACTCAAGCTGTAGCCCGGCCAGAACCTCCATCGCGTTATAGCGGCCTTGATAGAGCGCACCAGTGTTTCGGAATATACTCTCCTGGGTAGAGGCAAAGAAGTGTCTGGAAAAATTGTAACGACCTCGCTTGACCTCGCCCCAATTTTTGTTTTCCCAAAGGGTCCATGTACACAATAATTTGGTACTTGGGATTTGGGTAATAGTAATTATAGTACAGGTTTTGGGTAAGTATATGATTATTGGGTACTTGGACCCTTAGGGTTTGCCAGATAGATGTACTTTCAGGGTCTGAATAGATTGCAAAACTGCCAGAACCTAGAAGAAAGTGGCAAGGGAAACTAGGTTTGTTTTGCTAGAAGTATATGAGGATTACAAGATAATGTTCCTGTTCTTGCAAGCTTCTACCTGACTGCATCTGGTAGCGCTTCTTTGTACGAATCAGCTTGCAGCAATGACGTTATGCAGCTTGCTCATGATTTTCCGAAAACACTTTCTTCAATGCTCTATGTTCATGCCCGTTGCAATAATCCCACACAAGTGTGCGTGTTTGCTTCCATGAAGATGATGACCGGAAGACTTCCGAAACATATCCGGGGTGGGAGAGACTCCGAAACAAAGCGCAGGTGATGGCCGAGTATGGCGACAGGACCTTGTGGATTGCAGGGCTCCGGGTGCATTTTTTCCACGTTGGATTTTGCTTTCTCTGGGGCTATGTGTGTACATATGTGCGTGTGAAGGATAAGCTGTGAAAATGTTGATCCCTTTTCGACGGCTTCTGATTGAACGGCCTAGAAGGGGGCCAGAACCCAACACACAAATACATGTGTAAAAGGTGTGTTTTGTGTTGTGCATATTTTTGATCAGAGGAAGGGCTTTCACATTCGGACCTCGTACTTATAGTTATCATAGTGCTGCAATAGCGTCCTCATAATTTTGAGGTTGGGGTGACCAAAACCCCTTTGTACTTTGTATATGTAGAAGATATGGGGGTTTCCCAAAATTAGGGGTACCTTTTTGGGTGTCCCTATAACAAGGACTAGTATTTTGGGGTCTATATTGGGGTATCCCTATTTATGGAATCTCCCATATAGATATATATGTATAGAGCCCCTGTATAGCCACAGTTTACATGTAATTGTCCGTGTTCTTTTGTCCATTTGATATTCCCCAAAGGATCCATGTAGCTATATGGTATATTTGAGGGCTTTGAAGTAGGTATACAAAAAACCTCTTTTAGGCCCTAAGTATATACCATATACCTACCCTAAACCCTAAAACCTAAGCCCATACTATCTATATATATATATATACCTGCGCGGACGCTCTGGGTCCCATTAGGTTGAAGGTGTTTGCGGAAGGGTTTCTCGCGCCAGGCTATCTGGACCCCCAAGAGTTGCAGGGAGGTGTTTGCTAGTCACATAACTAGATTATACCTATAGATTCCATATCTACAGTTTACAGGACTTGTAATCATGTTTCTGACCATGATAGGCTACTTAAACCCGATGTTATGAGTTATCCGCCCCCCTGTACACCTGCTACGGCTGCTTCTACTTCTAAAGAAATTGCTGCTGCTGCTGCTGCTACTACTACTACTACTACTACCACTACTCCTCTTACTCCTGCTCCTCCTCCCTCTCCGACTCCGACTCCCACTGGAACATCATTGCATGACGGATTAATGTTTAGGTGACAAGAATTTAGGGCTTACGGTTTAGGTGTAGGGTTTAAGGTTTAGGGTTCAGGGTTTAGGGTTTAGGTTTAGGTTTAGGGTTTAGGGTTTAAGGTTTAGGATTCAGGGTTCAGGGTTTAGGAAGTTTGCAAAAATTAGGTCTGAGCTACGG